>VALG01004827.1:5354-16581 GCA_009835305.1 Ipomoea purpurea | reverse complement strand
CCTTCATGTGTGTTTCTTGAAACCACAGGGAAGCCACTCCCTTGATAACAACCCTTCCAAATTCCCTAAAACCACAAATCCCCAAGATCATTAAGACCTGTCGTGCTTCTTCCCCCAATCACCCAAACCCCTTTCCCTCTCTCTCTCACGCCCCTCCTACCCTCGCCGGCCGTCCACCGAAGAAGCACCTCAACCACACCCACGCCGGGCCCCAACCAAAACGCCGTCACGGCCGACGAACGGACCGCCAGCACGGACGCCGCACCACGCCCGAAACGGCCACCCCACTCCGCCCGGTTGGACGGCCCAGCGCTACAGCCGCTGCGCCAGCCGACCGCGGCCACCACTCGGTGACTGCTGCCCACCTCGAGGACGGCAAGCACCGGAGCCAGCCCCGCCGTCCACTCGCGACAGGAACCACCACCCGCCGCGCAGTGCCGCGCGGAGAACAGACAGCGCCGGAGAGCCCCCCACCGCCGGTCTCGCCGGGAGCGTCCAACCGGAAAAAACTGTTTTGAAAGTTGCCGGAATTCGACCAGCGCCAAAAGGAAAGATTCACGATGCCGAAAAGGCCCCTCAGAATCCGCACCCCGGAATGGAACAACGCCGGATTACCACCGTTGATCGGAGGTAAAAAGTTCCTTGATACCCGACCAATTCTCGTCCGCGGAATTCGGTTGATGTGCTTAAACACTCCAAGGTCTTAGATACGTACCTCCACACTCAAAGGCGATACGTACCCTGAGTTGGCGCCCGCCCCCCCGGGTGAAGGAATTCTACCAACCACGCTTGTAGGCCACCGAAACGGGGGGACAAGGTAGAAGATCGCCACCAGAGGGTCCGTGGCAGAGAAAGTTTGTGCTTTCGCGTGTAAGGGCCGTTGGCAAGCTCTTGAAATTGACCACCACGGCGTGCTGGGTCAAGACTATGATCGAAAGGGGTGGATTGATACCAAAACTACGAGATACAAGGACTACCTCGGGTACTACTCGGGAAGGAGGACAGGTTTCACCTCGGCCCACACGGGCCAAACCGGAAGTGGCTATCGCGGAGCCAAAAAGATTATTGGTTGAATTGATTGTAACGATAGCCTCTTGCGCCACAATAACAAGAAGCAAGGATGGGGGGAAGCTTGGGAGTGCACCTTTGCGTAGCTCCTAAAACATAAAATCAAAGGTTCAAACCAGCCGGCACTCGTGGCTAAGCAGCAGTAGAAGTTCTGGCAAGACAAACAACCGGGCTTAGCCTAAGCCCTACCGGGATGATTCTAAGTTTGGGATCAATGGGAGAAAAAGGGTAGACCTAAAGCCACACCGAGGGGTCAGAAAAACCGCAACGGCATGGGTTTTCAAATGGCCCAAAACCTCCGCCGCAACGACATTACTACAGCCGAGATGGGGGACCACTATCTCCACCCTCGAAGAAATTTGGCCAAAAACCCCGAGAGAACGGAGGGAATTGGGTTGACCGGTTGGACATCTCCAACAAAAGAGCTTCAAGGCCGGCCAGTGCGAAGGACTGTTTGGAGGTTTGGAGGGAAATGGAGGAACAGGAGGAAGATAACGAGGCCTAACCACCGGCACACCCAACGAGTCACGACGGACCCAGCCCAAGCCCCGGGGAAACAGACGGGAACCGACGGGCGTCGGTCAACGAGCGGATACTCGCGCAAAACGCAACGGAAGATCAAATCATGGAAAAAAAAAAGGAAAGGGGGTTTTCTCATCCCTTGATTGCACCACGCGGCGCGCCGCCCCGGCGCCCCGCGCTCGATCAGGGGGGTAGCAGCGAATCGAGGGCCGCTTTGGGCCACTCGTGGGGCATCCAGTTCGAGCGCAGGGGAACGAGGTACACCAGAATCTCTTATCACAACACCACCAAAAAGTTCAGCCTTACCCCAAGCCAAGAGAAAACGTAAAGGGGCCGCATCCTTAATCAGGAGGGAGCTAACGAGCGGTGTCTTAGGGGGTGAAAGGATTAACTATAAACACCGGGCTTCGGACGAAAGCCCATGTAAAGGGGGGAGAGGGTTGTAGACCACCCCGTGTTACAGGCCCTAAAACCATTAAATTAATTAATCGAAGCCCAAGAAGAAGAATAGATTATAGATGATTATTAGGGGAAAAGGCGCCACCTAGGGGTCCGTGGGCCCTCACCTCTAAATCCAACCCTGAATCCCCAATAGGATTGTAGACCTAAAAATAAAGGATCCCTAGATCATAAATAGAGGAACTTTAGGGACAACCTAGAATTCCTTAACCACAATTAATCTCTCACCACCAAAGAGTTTCCAAGAATTCCCTAGGAGAATTCAAGAAATCAAGAAACCTTAAAGAAAGATCCCTTTCATAGCAAGGAATTAACATTTAAGGCTAAGGAAGGTAACCTCCATGTCTCACAAAACCTATTTTCATAAGTTTATGGATTCCCCCTTAGGGTTCCCCCATATTTGTGTATTAGATTGATGGTGATGGTTATTATTGATTTGATTGAATGTGGATGATCCCAGGGGGATCTTGGATAATCTTTGATATTGGGGAGGATTCTTGATAAGATTATTGGAGTTCCTTTGATGATGTATATGAGTTCTTGATGATTATTGTTGTTCTTGGTAATTGGTGGATGCTCTTGATGCTTATGTGTTGTTCTTACCGAATCTTGCAATTAGAAGACGAATCTATTCTTGTTGATATAAAAGTGATTAGAACCCTAGGTTGGTATATGTATGATTTATTCTTGGATTACGGGTGGGAAATGGCATGTTTGGTTGGTTGATTATGGTTTTGAAAAGCATGATAGGTTATTGTGTCGGTTCGGTTTCTTCGTTATTTGATCCGGTTAATGTTTCTACGTTCGTTGTCGTTAATTGCGTTGTAAAGTGTCTAAGCATGGTTTCGGGTTTCCACAAACGGTTCCCCGGGTAATTGTGGATAAGAAGGGTCAGTGGGGTGCGTGGGGGGTAAGGGGGACCCGCCACCTACCCACGGCGAGGAACACCATTCCGGCAGGCGGGCAAGCCGGCGTGGGCCGGGCAGCTGCAGCCAAGAGCGACCCGCTGCCGTGAAACAGTGAATTGTGCCCGGCAGGCAGCCGGCGGGGTGGCCCCCCCACCCACCGGGGCTGACCCGCTGGAGAATTTACTTCCACCCTTAGGACTCGGCTTCCCGGTTTGATTGGTTCCCCGACCCCCGAGGTGTCCTAACGGGACTCCGTTTATCGTGGCCTATGTCTAGTTTGATAATTTCGGGTAGCCCGTTCGTAGGTTATGTGTCTAATGTATTGCAATGCTAGTTTAATGGTATTCCCGGTTGGCTATAGGTGGAAGGGAAGTAGTGAACCCCTGTAGGACTTATTCTTTAGTATGTGTGGATGGATCACGCATAGGTTTGTTTATCTTTACCCCCCCTTCCCAATGGGGTAATGGTGGGTTGCATGTGCTTTGTTATGGTGTTATGTGTGTGTGCTACCCCAATTCGGTTGCGATCGGATTGGTTATCCTGAGCCTGCGGTTCAGAAGCTGGGCTGCGGGTCAGATTGATACTCTTGGGCCGCGGTCCACCGTTTGCGTTGCGATCAAAACGTTTCTATATGAGCTCGCGATTCATATTTTCTAGCTGCGCGTCAGATGACATTCTCTTGGGCCTGCGATCCACTGTTTGGTTGCGATCAAACTATGATGGAGGCTGCGGTTCATCGGTCGGTTGGCGATCGACCCTCCGTGTTGCGATACGGGGCAGTGGTGCTGGGGGCCGTGTCAAGAGCTATATGCGCTGACCCTCATGGTATGGGCATTGCGATTGGTCTGTGGCGGCAACAACGTGTGCTTTGTGGTGAGTGAAACGATGATGGATTGTTGTTATGTTATGGAGGTCTCTTGGGGTTTGGTGACGGTGCGGGATCTTATGGTTGGGGACTGTTATGGTTGGGGTTAGGTGATTATTCGTGTGGTATGCTGACTCGCCGTTATCTTGCCTTGCCTGTTATGAACTGCATATGCTTTGTGATAGACTCTGTGCTTGGTGTCTTAGCCTTATTGTCGGTCAGCCCGGTTTTAAGCTAGATTCTGTAGTATATTTCGTCATTGGCTCAAAGATGTTTTCTTAGTATCTAGTGATATGTATCTCGCGGTATATTTTATTGTCATGTTCAACGGCTTTTTATTATTTTGTACCATCACTCTCTCTTGACAGAGTACCTATGGCTGTCTTTTCATTCACAGTATTATGTGATATTTACTGTTATCTCTCCTATAACTTTAGCGTATAAGTTAGAAGTATTTTCCGTTTGTTCCCTTCTGACCATTGTTATGCTGTATATTTCTTATGACTATTAGTTTTTACATTCCTCTTTTCGACCTGTTCGGTTGCTTTAACACCCCATATTTTTCTAAAGTTACATTTAAAACTTAACTGAATAAAATTCTACATCTCCACAAAATTCCCAAAGCTTAAGAAAGGTAGGTTTGGGTATTTTTTTCGCGCTATTCCAAGCAGCTTTTCTTGATAAAACCCAATTCTCAATGCGATTCTTATCTTACCTATCCTTCTAAATCTTTAAATTCACTAACATTTCAACTCATTCCTAGAGTTAGACAAACTATCACTTACCTTCCTAGGTTCCCCAGGTCTCTATCTCTCTCCATTTCCTTATGCGTCCTTCCTTAAATGTGTAAATATATCTTGTTCATCTATAGGTATTCTGCGTTTAGACCCGACTCCAAACTCGTTTAGAGAATACAGGATAGCATATATCAAGAGATATATATTATAACTAAACCATTTTAGCAGTGGCCGATTCACAGATATTTATCCTACTAACTCTATCTTTAAATCCCTTTAATTACTCTACTTATATTGATTGCCTTACACAGAGTCAACAGGTTATATCAATTCATGATTCATTTCATAATATATATTCAGATAATGGTTTAATCATAGCAATTTATTTTCCAAATTTTTAACCCCAACATACGATTAACCCCAAGTATAAAATCCCATAGTTCACAGTCCCCCAATATATTCATTAATCACAACTCATCCATAACACAGCACACAAATCAATACTTTTTTTTCTCCAGGCATTACCAATCTCATTCCATACTGATTATTTTTCATCTCATATTATCTCTTACACGTTCCCCTCCCATCACCCTTTCCCCCTTATCTCAACACTTACGTTTTGTCTATCTCCAAGGTGCCTACCTATTAACCTCCATTCTCAGCGATCATAGTTTTCTTATCTCAACAAACATTTTACCTCAACCCAATTATGAGACTTTCATCCTTTAACCCCAATCCAGTAAAGTTATGTACTAACCGCCATCTTCGGCGATCCATATTTTTTTATCTCAACAAAACATTTTAGCTCAACCCAATAATAATTTCATCTTACCGTCGATCCATTAAAGTATTACTAGACCTGCATGCTCTGTATATGAAACCTTTTTATCTCAAGCCAAACTTTTTACCTTCAATCCCAATATTATCCAATTTACCTCGATCCATCTCTTAACCTCATCTCATTAGTAACCATCCTATTCTCAACTATCTTTTTTTTATCACACACACATAACACATTATTAAATCACATTCAACCCAGCAGGTTGACACAATTTTCTTAAAATTTGTATACTTATAACCGAAAACCATCTTAGGGCTTATCTTCACAACTATTAATATTCCTAATTTAGTTGCATATCTCCTTCCACTATTTCAACTTTATACCAATTCAACTATCATTCGAAAGTATAATATACTCATAAAACCTTGGCACTAGAACTTTACCCTAACATCAAACTTATACACTACTCACTATAAACTTGTTTCCTTTTTTACACCACTTTTTCTTTTAAACATCAAAATTTTAATCCTATTCCCAATTTACTAATTTCCAATCTTTTATCCTTGGGTTGTTGGTCTTTTTTTCCACCCTCCTTCGCTTCCCTCTTATATTATTTGTCCTTTCATCTTTTCGCCTTTCTTTCAATCTTCCCTCCCTCCGTTCCACCATCTTCCATTCATTTTTCACTTCTTCGTTTAGTTTTTCTTGTTCCCTACCCCCCCGACCTACCCCCCACTTTACTTCTTTGTCAACAAGTTACTCTCCCTTTAACCTCTATGTTTAACCCTTAACATTCTTATACACTACTTCTAATTAGGACTACACACACTTCTACTACAATTAACTTATCAAATACTATACACCAACTTATCTACACTTAACCGGTATCACTCCTTCCTAAATATTAATCAACACCCCAAACATCTACTTTCCACCCTATTTACCCAATAATCAAGATCATATCTTTACCTACCTATTTTTCTAACTCTTTGGTTGTATATCAACAGATAATACTACTCTTCTTTCTATGATTACAATATTCGCTTTAATAACAACACATAATTCATCAAGTGGAACATGTAATCATCAATAAAGATCATAAATCATCAATAAGCAGACACATAATCATCAAATAATCCAATTAATTCATCATAACATCATTGTAATTATCAATAAGACTTCCCCGGAATAATCTAATATTATCAATAGGTTCCCCATTTAAATCATTAAATCAACAGTCAATAAGTTAGCATCACCATTAATTTCTCCATTCAAACAATATTTTTTAAACCCTGTTAATTTTAAATCAGGTAGACTATTAAAATTTTATTTTTTTTTATACATTTTTACTCTTATCCTTAATAACTTCCGTCTCTATTAATTTATCTTTCTTACTCTTTCTTTCTTGCTTTATTCCATGCCTATTTTTATTCTTGTTACTCCTTGTTTTTTTTATATTATTTTTTTTTTATTCGTAAATTCCTTCTAATTTCTCCTATTTATATATCTATTTTTTAAGTCCTCCTATTATTTATTTATTTTTCTTTTATTATTTTTTCCAACTTACTATTTTTCCCTTTTTCCAACTTAATCATAATAAATTATTCTTTCTTATTTCATAATTAATTAATTAATTGTCTTATTTCCTGTAAACTTTTTACACTTTTTTCTCTATCCCATTTTTCATAACCCTTACACTTATTTTATACTTTTTTATTTAATTATATATTACCTGTTATTATATAATTTTTAAATTCCTTTAAATCTTTTCTTTTTACATTATTAATTCATTCTTTGTTTTTATTCTATACTCTTTTCATCCACCTATTTATTTTACATCTGTTTTGGGGTTTTATGTTCTATCGCGTGTGTATTTGCGTCTTTATTATGCTGGTTCCCCATCAGTGACTGGTGGATGATATCTCAGCTGGGTTTTGTCTTTTCGTTTATCCATTGACGTTGCGGTCACGCTACTATACTTCGAATCAGACTGTTGTTTGGGATTTCTTATGGATTCCGCCCTTTTTAGAATTTGATCACTTTAGTCCACCTTACTTTTTTCGTGTCAAATCTCTTTTTCTTATTTTTTCCGTACTTTTTATTGTCTTCATCTGTTGTGGTGGCTGCGAATTTTTTTTTTTCTATCAACTCCCCTCAGGTACCGACTTTGACTGTATTTATTTTTTGTCTTGGGTTCGTTTTTGATATTCTATAATTGAATGTGTAACCTCTGCGGTATTTCTGTCATGCTATTTGTCCCTTTACTCCATCAGACTATTATTTTAATTTATTTTTTACTTATTATTACTTTTTTAATTTAAAATTTATTTTTTACCTTATATTCTTATTCCTTTTTGATTTCTATCTCGTACTAACTTTCTTTATCATTTTATTAATTTTCTTTTTCCCGGGTAGTTTTGCTTATTGCGTAGTTCCTTTTTTAAATTTATATTTTCCTACATGTATATATTCTTCCTTCTTCAAAATTATTTTTCCGGTATTAGGTATATAGGGTAGATAAATATAGTGACCGTAGTATTTATGTTTCAACTTTTTTATTTTGTTTACAGTCAGAGTCTCTCTGCTGTTAATCATATGTATATTTTTCTTTTTAGGTTCGCAGCAGAACGTGAGTAAGATCTGTCATATCACTCCAATTAATGACGTTGTTATGGGTGGTTAGGGAGTATATAGTTTCGTCCTTGTCTTCCTTCTTTGCCATTAGCATGGGGTTGTGGAGGTTTATTAGTTTAGTTTTATTTAGTTTTATCCTTCGTTCATCTGTATGTTGTCTCCATCTCATATTTTTCATTCACCCTTCACCCTTATTTTTATTAATTCTCTGTTTTTTGATTTTATTATAGAATTACCTTATTATATAATTTTTAAAATTTTTCAAAATTTCTTTTTTTTACATTCTTTTATTTTCCTTAACACAATTTACTAGCATCTTTCCTCGTTTTTTTTGGCTTTTCTTTATTTACTTTATTTATTTACCTTTTTTTAATGGTGTGTCAGCTTGTATTCTTTTTTTTTCAGGTTTTTTTCTTTTTTTTATCGGTTTGATTCGCCTCTTTTTACTATAAATCATTTTTTTGTTTGGTTTAGGTTTAGCTTTGATTTTTTGTGTTTGAACAACTGTTCCCTTTTTAATAATTTTTACTTTTTTACATTTTTCGGCTTAACTAAATTTTTTAACTAGTGTACGAGTACTTTTTTGGTTTATCCATAATTTTTTAAAGCATTGGGTTCATAATTAATTGCATTATAAACTCTTGTGGAGTTTGATTTATTTGTCACTAGGTGTGGGTTTCTCTTTTAGCCTGTGTGTGGGTGTTTGTTTTTCTCTTCTGGTTAGGTCTTTGTTGAGTTCACAAGAGCAGGGGTGGTTTTTGGTGGTGGTTTACCTATTCATTTGTGTGGTGCCATCGTTCTTTTCTATTTCCGTTTTATTTTTTTTTTCCGGTTTTGTATCTTGTTAATTTCGCCTTGTTGTTTTGGTTATAGTGTTTATTGCTTTTTGACTTTTTCTTCGTTTTTTGTGTACACTGTTGGTATGAGTAGTAGTATTATTCCTTTTTCTTAGAAATTTTTTTACGAACCTGGGTATATCTTAGCGGTTATTTATTTTATTGTCATCATTTATTTTGTGTTTTACCACATTATTCTGTGTACTTTCTTGCTTCCATTTTTATTTGTTTTCTTTCATGTTTTAGTTTTGCTATTCTAGGGTTGTTTCTCGAAGGTATTTACCCGTTTGTCACTTATCTCGGACTGTCGTCTTGTTTTTTTGATTTTGCCGCGCGTGTTTTTTTTTGTGCCGGTACTCTATTGTTAGTACTTTTTGTATGATTTTGTTTATATTGTTAAGCCGGATTCATATTTTTTCCTGTAGATCTGTTCGGATCCTTTTTTTTTACCTCGTGTCAGTAACACCCATTACTTTTAATTTATTTGGTGGTTATCCATTTATCCTTTATTCTCCTCTTTTTATTTTCTTATTTATTTATCGTTCATTTTTAATTCTTTTTATATCATTTTTGTTTTTTTTTTTTGGTGTTTTTTTTTTAAGCATTATATTTCTCTAAACAATTTATATACCAAATTATTTGTTTTTCTTAAAAGTAAAGTAAAGTTCCCTAACCAAATTTAATATAAAATTTTATTCACCACAAACAGCCTGAAATATTATTTTAAATTTTTTTAACATATTTTAAATCTTGTTTACACACATCTGGTAGACGGTATATGAAGGAAGGCTGGATAATTAAAAAAAAATTTTATTTAAGGTTTCGGGAGTATCTTTATCTTTCTTGATTTTATTTAGGTTTTTTCATTTTGATTGTGGTAAAGCTTCGTACAAGAGGTTTGGACGCGATCGAGGCGGAGTTTCGTTGAAACTTTCAAATTTTTTATCAGTTCCTTGGGGGTTACAAATTGTAACCCAGTCCATAATCTTTGTCAAACTTTCAAAATTCTATACCATTTTTCTTCCTTTTTTTAATTACCATGTCGGGAGTGTGTTGATTTTTTAAAGTAATTTATATTTTAATTACCTATGAATTAAATGAACTTTACTGACTTATTTTGAAACAATTTAAGAATCTAAAGACTATATATGAGTTAATTAGAATTTTTCTAACTAAACTCTACAAAAATTATATTATATTCATATTGACCAGTAGTTATTTTATCGTAGAGCTGCTAAAAGGAAAAAAAGTTGTGTTGGGATTATTTTATATTTTGTCCCTTTTTTCCTTAGGTTTTTTCGGCTTTCAAGTTTAGATTAGTCAAGCTAAAGTAATTTATTAGGCGGAGTGGATATGTTGATAGCTTGTAGAGTCGAATGATTATGTGCAGTGTACGAACTAATAAGAGAAGGTGCGGAAGTTTATGGTATGTTTGAGTTAGTTTGAGATTTTTGTACCGCACGTTAAAGTTGTTTTTGCGGGCTACAGCTAACATCCAGCATTCCCTGGTTGGCCGCCCGGGACGCCGACTAACTTTCTAATAGAGTCGGATTGGTTGACTTTTTTCGGGGTGCGCAGTGCCAGCCTTAGTGAAGCGGATAATTTCAATACACTCGAGGTTAGATTTCATTCCTCCGACATTATTCATTGTTTAGATGAAAAATTGGCATACAAGTATTTAATGTTTGGGGAAGTGTTGTAGTGATAAGAGGATAGCCAGGATGGCGTGTTGTTGAGTGTGGTCGGTGTAAATGAAGGTGTGAGTTACTAAGCTTAGAGAATTCTTTTAATTAAGGGGGTGAGAAGTAGACTGGAGATGTATCTTGATATGCTCTTACAAAGATTTTTTATACAAATTGTTTTTTAGTGGGTGTGGTGTGGTGATTTGTTGTGTTTACTCACACGTTTTAAGTTGGTTGATAGTAAATTATGAATTGGGTTGCGAGTGTGTTGAGTAGTTGTGTTGTTGTGTGTGTGGCCTGGATGTGAAAGTGATAGATGCGATGACGTGCGAGGTGGAGTTGTAGCGAGGAGGGGTGGGGGGTTGGAGCGTGAGGAGGTGTTGTTTGGATTTTATTTTAATAAGATTTATAATAAGATTATATTAGAATAGGTGAGTAGTGAGAGAGCGAGAGTAAAGAAATATTAAATTATTTAAAAATAATAATTAAAAAAAAAAATTAAATTAAGGATAATTGATAATATGTGGACTGCTGTGTGTCTGTGTGAGAGCGAGAGGGAAGAGAGAGTTTTAGGTGTGAGGTATCCAGTAAAATTGGGTTGATACTGTAGTTATTCTTCCTTAATTATAATTAATTAATATTCCAAAAATCAATTATGTTTTTATGCGGCAAATAATTAAAACAATATTTTCTCATTAAACTACTCTTTTATCGATATTAGAGACAATACACAAT
>VALG01004824.1:0-29913 GCA_009835305.1 Ipomoea purpurea | reverse complement strand
GACTGCTTGATTCTTCTCCTCCAAGTGGTGACGAGCTCTCTTTGCATTGAATTTGTAATTGTGTATTTTTAAGTCAATCACGCCTTATTGGATCTGTGATGGAATCAACATCTATGCTCATGATTTGTTATCTTCCTGTTGTTCCGCCAACTGTAGTTGCTTTGCTTCATTTTGAAATTTATCGTTTCATTTTGAGCTTTTATCATTTGAAGCTCATAATTTTTTTGGACTTGAATTTGACTTTGTTCGAACATTTGTGCGATCTTTTCATTATGTTCTGTGACTTTGGCAAATAATCATGACATTCTGCAAATGCTTGCTTCTTCTTTTTTTCCTTGTTACGCCCGGTAGGACGTTCATTGTTCAAGCCCTGACTTTCGAATCATCGTCTAAGTTAAGGCAAACGATGATGAACCTATTGACTTATCGCCTTGTGACTCTCCACCTTCAATGTCAGAACTTCGCTTTCGACTTGCAACACTTGGTTCTCTACCCGAAGGACTTTGAAATTTCTCCAAGTCTTAACAATAGGCCATACATGATCAAAATTTAAAATCATTTTTAAATTTGACATCTTGTTCCATTAGTGCTCTTGCCTATTAATTGTTTATAAACCACAATTAAAGTAAGTAAATAACACAAACGTTCAAGGTATTCACAATTTATATATAAACACAAAATACTCACAATGTCTTTTTGGAAGCTCCACTCGGATTCAATTCTCAACCTGTACAATACATCCTCTGAATTTGGCGACAGCTTTCATTATAGTTTGCATCCGGGATGTAATTGACCTCAATGATCGAGTGCTTCCAACATTTGCTGGTAGCGCTTCATGATAAGCATTCATAATACGAGTCCAAAATACATCCCCAGCTTGATGATGACCCGTAACTTTATCTTGACAAATATTAACATATACATGACAAATGAGTTTTGTCTTCTTCAATAGAGTATGAACTAGTTCGAACTGTGCGTGCCTTGGACATTTTTTAAGAGAGGATGGAGAGGAAATATAGAATAGAGAATTCAAAGAGCCAAGAGTTATATGAATAGAAAATTTGGTGAGTTGTGGTTTCTGATTTGGTGGTATACTATTATATAGAGTGAAAACAAAAACCAATTAATGGCTAAGATGGTTGTGATATAATCCTACGGTTCAAATCAATTGCTTTTGGGATTTGGGAAAGATATCATGTCAGATCTTGGATTGTGTGTTGGAAGTATATGAATACAATTAATGGCTAAGATGGTTGTGATATAATCCTACGGTTGAAACAATTGCTTTTGGGATTTGGGAAAGATATCATGTCAGATCTTGGATTGTGTGTTGGAAGTATATGAATACCAATTAATGGCTAAGATGGTTGTGATATAATCCTACGGTTGAAAACAATTGCTTTGGGATTTGGGAAAGAATCATGTCGATCTTGGATTGTGTGTTGGAAGTATATGAATACCAATTAAATGGCTAAGATGGTTGTGATATAATCCTACGGTTGAAAGCAATTGCTTTGGGGATTTGGGAAGATATCATATCAGAATATATAAATACATGGCATACACACTTATCTTTCACATAGTAATCCTGAGAATTGAATCCCTCACACCCCTTTTCATCCTCACCCCAACACCCATCTTCATCCTCGCAAGAGGATGACGATGATCTCATTGCTAAATACAATCACAACAACAAGCACTACTAAGTACGTATGCTAACAACAATGCTGCCATGGCTTACTGTTTGGAGATTATGTCTACTCAAGCCATCAACCCAAGTCATGGCGGTTCAATTTCCGGGCATAGAGTGATTCACCGTGACCGTGAAGAAGGTGATCGAAGATTACATGCTGATTATTTTCAGAAAATCCAAAATATAATGAGGCAATATTTCGTAGACGATTTCGAATGAGTCGAAATTTGTTCTTACGAATTGCCAATGCTGTTGCAGAGCACGACAATTACTTTGTGCAACGGGAGAGATAAGTCGGTAGACTAGGCTTGTCTACTTTACAAAAGTACAGCAGCATTTCGAATTTTGCTTATGGAGTAGCAGCAGATGCAACAGATGAATACATCCAAATTGGGGAATCAACAGCAATTGAAAGTTTGAAGAGATTTTGCAGAGCGGTAGTAGGTCTTTGGACAACGCTATCTAAGAGCGCCCGATGCTAATGATGTTGCAAGTTGCTTGAAATTGGTGAGAGGCGTGGCTTTCCAGGGATGCTTGGGATTTAGACTGCATGCCACTGGACTTGGAAAAACTGTCCAACAGCTTGGGCCGGACAATATGCTGGGCGTAGTCGAGAACCAACTATTGTTCTCGAGGCCGTAGCTGATTATGATTTGTGGATTTGGCATGCACATTTTGTTGCCCGGGGTCGAATAATGATATTAATGTGTTGGAGGCATCACATTTGTTGCAAACATTGCAAATGGTATGGCACCTCCTGCTCATTATGTTATTCAAGGGAAAGTGTACGATACAGGATATTATTTAGCTGATGGGATATATCCGAAATGGTCAACCCTGGTACAAACTATTCATCAGCCCCTAGGACCAAGAAAAAGTTATTTGCAATGATGCAAGAAGCATGTAGAAAGGATGTAGAACGTGCATTTGGGTCCTTCAATCAAGATTTGCAATAGTCAAGGGACAGTACGTTTTTGATAAACATGTATTGCATGATATATGACTCATGCATCATAATGCATAATATGATAATTGAAGATGAACGTGATGAGCAAGTCGATATACAAAGTTGGAGAGAAGCACCGGCTCCTGAGTTGATATATGTAGAGATGAAAGAATTGTCTTTGAAGAGTTCTTGCTCGACGTAGGCAAATCAAAAATAAAGAAGCGCATTATGGCTTCGTGATGCATTGATTCGAGCATATGGTGGAACATTATGGTAATTCTGTCAATTAAAGCGGATGTTCTATGAATTATTATTGTGAAAAAATATTTGCATTATAATATATTGTATCCTTTTTTATTTTTATATATTTTATATTTTGTTAAATATTAAACATAAATTGTATATTATTAAAATAAAATTATATCATTTGAAAGTCTTATCAGACGATTAAACAAAACTAATATTAAATACAATTTAATTAAAAATAAAATTACATAAAATAAATAAGTCTAATTATTAATTACACCAATTTAGTTTTGTTAAAGAATAAAGTATAAAATATAAACTTTATGGAGGGGTGGTAGGCAATAAATTTGCCGTGCCAGAATTTGCTGTAATGGGTGGAGATGGGGAAAAAATTGGTTAAGATATGGCTGCGGAGATATATCACAATTTTCGTGTAATAGTATAAGTTATGGTGCCGTTGGACTTCACAAAGTTTAAGTTGCAAATGAGATTGGGTAGATGAAGATACTATGACAATAACGCGCGTCATGTGTTTTTCAAATTTATTAACGTCCTAAGTATCGGATTATTACGCTCTAACAGGAAATGATGGTGTTGAAACCACTTATATGATTATATCAGCAGATTGTTTTTCATCCTTCATCAAAACCATGAATACCATAGTTAGTCTGGGAGAACAAAGTTGTCACACTTATCAATCTAATTAATCTTTGTTCATCATTTTTGTTAGTACCGAATAATTTAGAAACAATTAGAGTAATGACTTAAAATCATGATTATTAAAATGCCAGTGGGATCCATCTATGTATATGATCGTCGTGTGATTCTTAATTTTCACTTTGTTTGGACTTCTGAGCAAAAAACTACGTTGGCGGTGCTAAAACTGGAGGTATAACACGCGTGGTTTAGGATATTGTTTGAACAGGACAATGTCTGGGAACCGACAGCTACTAGCAATGGAAAAGACATTGCGTACAAAATGTTGGGGATGAGATGCCTTCTTGAGTTGACGGAGTGTTTTATTGATTGAAGTTTGCCACACGAAAAAATGCCAGTGCGAATCATACAATTAATGGTTCATGCAATCTTTTCTGAAACATCTCCACTCTGCAATTTATTTCGTGACAACATCTCATCTCCATCTCCACATTTTTGTACCTTTTCGTCATGTGTGTGTTTACAGTTTCTAGCTTGCAATCTCAGTCTCCATTGGACCCATTTGCCTCAGATTCCAAACAAATGTAATCATCAACACTGGTTACATATGATGGATCCACTGCCATTTTAATATTATGAGTTTTTAAGTCATTACTATTATCAAAATCTTGTGAACAAATGATATTTTTGATTTTTTCAAATAAGAGGTTACAGGTGTGAAATTGATTTATTATCATTTTAAATTTATGCGTATAACTCTCTAAAAAATTAAAAAATTGACGCCTAATGTCTTTTCACTTACATGTAATTTTTGTGAAGTCCAATTGTGTTTTTCATACATGTAATTTTTTGTGATTCACTTTTAATTCAATCATGTTGTTGCTTAGATTTTTCAATATATAGGATTGGATAAGGTTTCTTTTGTTATAGATGCTTCTTGATTTTAATTGCATAAAGATAAAGTATGTATAGAACTGGCTAGGATTCTTGTTGTGAGTATGCTATGAATTTGATCTCTTGTATGATTAAGGGCCCAATTATGTTTGAGAATATTTAGAATTATGTGTTCACAATCTCATCACCACTAAAATCAAACTTTTCATGTAATGTTGGCTTAATAACCTATTTGATGTCCATCAATATAATGATATATATATATTTACATTAGTATGTGAAATAAACCTACAATATTTTGAAAAATGAACCTTTAGTAGTCACTTAATGTAATATTTGAATAAAGTATCAATATGTCTGCAGTTTAAAAAATTCAATTAAAGTTTTTTCAAAATATATTTTATAAGTTAATTTTATTTGTGAAAAAAAAAATTAAATTTAAAAAAAAATAACTTTGGTTGACCTTACAAAATAGATTATGTTCTAAGATATAACATTCCTCTATTATTGGCATTGGTGCTCGAAATAGTAGGCCATATTTGGTAAAATAGTTATCATATCAGTTTATTTTGGCTTGTTTGACTACTTAACTGTTTGACTTGATTAAAAAAGCAATATGAGTGTTTGATTAATTAGTATTTTTTGTAAGAACTTATTACTTCAACACACTAGAATTCAAAAAGCTTCTCAAAGCAGTTTTTTCGATCAGTTTTTTGAAAAAGTCAACAGTCAGCTAATTTACTAAATATTTTTCTACAATCATGTAATGTTATCAACTAGTCAAACCACAAACTCAATGAACTAATAGTTATTTACCAAACATCCCATAATTATTCTTACGTCTTAGAAGATTCATTTTGGCCCTGTTTGGTAAAAAATTGGCCTATAGGCCAGTTTTGGCTTATTTGACCAATATTAATTGTTGATTTAGTTAAAATATCAATACAAATTGTTTGGTTAATTAGCTTTTTGCAACTCCAAAATGCTAAAATTCAAAAGTTACTCCAAACAAATTTTTCAATTAGCTTTTTCAAAAAAGAAATATACCAAACAGCTATCAGCTAACAATTAATTTATCAAACACTTTTATGCAATCAGCTAATGTTATCAACTAGTTATAATTTCAAATTAACACAATTAGCTAACATAAGCTAACAGTCATTTACCAACACGGCCTTTGTAGTCGAAAATGGCCGCATGGTCTTGGCCCATATGAATATGGACGTCTCTCTAAATGGATCAGCTAAACTCTTCGGCCCATCACTTACTGTGAGTATTTAGACTTAGAGGCAAATTATTGGGTGGACTATGTCCACACAGTGTTGTGTGGACCATAATGAAAGTACATTTTTAATATACTAAATGTACATTATTCATGTACTGAATGTACATTACACAAAATAATATATTTTCAGTACTGAAATAATGTACATTCTCTGAATACAATGTACATTTTTAGGTATATTATTTTTGTACTGAATGTATTTTATTTTATAATATACAAAATATGGTCTACACAACTTGTATGGATCATGGTCCACACAATAATAATTGGACTTAGATGCTACTCCGACTCTCCGAGTGTAACATGTACAGCGTTATGTTTCCTTTCTTACGGTTTTGTTCATCGATGTATTAAAAAAAATTATAAATAGCATTATTTACTAAAATATTTTTTCCCACCTTGACTAAAGGTGTGTTTGGAAACCAAAATCAAATTTCTGGTGTTTGACTAGGTAAGAAAAAAGAAGTAAAAACCAGTCAGAGAAAGTCTCCTCACTAGTTTCTGCATCGAAACAAAGGCAATGGTTCCGATGCAGAAACCAGTGCCTCAGGTTCCCACATCGCAACTAGAGAATTAGTTTCCGTAGCTGGAAACCAGTGGCTTTGGTCTCCGGTTGCGGAAACCAGAGGCTCTGGTTTCCGATGTGGAAACAAGAGAACAGCTGGTTACCGCTGTAGTGAGTGTTATTATTTTATATATTATATAGTTCTTTTATGTGGTTCAGATTTAATTGACTTGAGCTTCTCTATTAGATATGAGAGTCTCTCGTCAATTATCTTTTAATAATCTGTAATCGCTTCTGTTACAACTGATCAATGAAATTCAAATTGTAATCTGGTATCAGATAGGTTACGATCATCTTTTTTCTCTCCACCTTACCTAAACAATCTCAACCGAAAAACAACCGGAGACATGTCGCAATCGTCTGAACGAACTGTCTCAGCCGGCGGCTCTCCCTCACCGGCGACTGCCAATCCACTGGCCGGCGCCCATCGGAAACCAGAGAACTAGTTACTGCAGCCGGAAACCAAATGCACTGGTTTTTGGCTGCGGCTGTTTGATCCTACTGACTGAGCAAATTGTGGTTATGCGCTATTTTGATGGTTGAGTTTGCAGAATTCTATTTGTGGTTATTTGCGTAATTTTGTTCACTTTCTTGTTCATTTTTAAAAAAATGAACCAAACACACAAAGACAAATTTTCGTTGTGCAGCTAAACATTAAAAAGGAAATATTTTTTAAAAATAATCTATTTTTCAAAAAATATTTTTCAAAAGTCATTTTCTTCATTTCCAAATGGACCCTAATATATGTATTAGAATCTAAATTGTTTTGTTTGCGCTTAGCGGCAAAATCACATTGTGGGGTCAGTTTGAAACTTTGAATATAGATACACAAATTAGGTTGTATAGGATGTTCTTATTCCAGTTTCATTCACGTATGACTAATGGGATTCAGGTCTGGTTTTTGATCCGTGCATATTGCTCAATATTCAATTTTAAAGAGTTTAATATCTATTTTTGACTTAGTTACTTAAAAAAAAATTAAAAATAAGCAATTAAGTTCACATTCATTCACGTCATTTTCTATTTTACCTAAAACTCATCAGTTGTTTTTCTCCAAATCATGCACCACCGTTGAAGATGACAAGATTCTTCATTCTCCATTAATTTTACAACTTTTCCCCAAATTTCTTTTATTACAAAAGTTTCAATTCAATTTTCACTTCTATATTGAGCATAAATATGACAAAATCCTTCAAAATTTTTAACATAATTCATTTTCTTCTCAATCAAATCTTGATCCACGATATTACGATGAATTGAAGTGGGGATAAGCGAGGTGTTGTGGCTCTATGATCAATACTTTCTGATATCACAAAGCAACACTACCAGTTCGTGGAAATGCTCAAATGCCACTTTTGACAAAATTGCATTATATTACACACTAATATTCAAATCTTTGGCTAATATATATATATATATATATATATATATATATATATATATTTCATCTTACTACTATTAACTCCTTGTTATTGCCTCTACTGCTATTATTGTTTCCACTTGTGCTCTTAGCATTATACAATAATTTTATAATTTGTCACTTCAAGAGATATGAACATGCATGGCACTAGTACTTGAAACCCTTTTCGAAAATATCAAGAAAAGATTAATAGAACTTCACCTTCATTATATTTGAGAAAGGATTACATCCTAATTTTAAAATAAAACTTCCACTTGAATATTCGAAATAAAATTCTAGTTCACAATACCAACCAAAAGATACAAGGTTAAATATTTCAACTTGAAAAATGTTTTTTAGCCTCATTTTAAGGTTTAGTTTGCACTCCATGCACACGATAAAGAACCTTTATACTATACAATCCAAATTCTTCAAAAAGTGAAATCGTATATATAATAGTGCAAATCGACATTCATTTTTCAATGCGGGACAAATGCTACTTATAAGTTTTCCCATGTCAAATGGACACACTTTAAGAATCAATTTCTCATTCACATCTTATACATTTTAAGCATATTTTTTTGAAAAAAAAAATTGCAGGAGTATATTAATGAATAAGCAAAGCAATAGAGTCAGGAGAGACAGAGTCCTAGTACATAGCATTAACCTGAGAAAAAGTTGCAACAGCTAAAGTATGAGTACGTAAGTTTAAAACTCTATATACTAAATTTAAAGAACAATGCGAAAACAAAGACATAAGCGCCCTACATTGGTCAACAATCATCTTATACATTTTAAGCATATAATATATCATTATATTGAATTAAACCTCTCAATTAGGAGAACTCGAATCTACTTTAATCTGATCCAAATTGAAAACGAATGGATCCCACTGAAAATTATATTACAAAATAGCCACTTAACTGCGAATTAACTACTTTAGCTAAAGTTTTCAACATGTTCTCCAAAGGTGCTCAAAATAACTATTAGCAATGAAGAGCTATTAACATATTTTAGTTTAAAATTAGTTAATCAATTGAATTGTGACTCGTACAATTCCACTTTATTTGTGTTGTTGGCTTAGGAGTGAAGGTTATAATTACAACCTTTTCAACCACTGGAAATGGTTTTTTTTTTTTGCTGAATGGGAATTGAGAAGAATTCAGTTATTGGAGACTGGCCACAATATTTTTTGTGTCTAGAGAAAATTATTATATTGCATAGGCTCCATGGCTAGCCTGTCATATATACTTGGATGATGAAGAACTATTCCAGTCAAGAATTATGGCAAAGCTTTATGTTATGCACTCTCCACCATGTAAAAAAGAAAGGGTGTCTCCATTGAAATTGCATCACTTTTAGTGCCAAAAAGACATATTCTTTGCACCAGCACAGGGACCTCCACTTGATGAAAGGACTCCCCTACATTTACTTTGTTCTACTAGTATATTGTTCATACACATACATACGGTACATATATTTCACGTTACAGCCTGAAATTAGTACTATTATTTTGGCGCCGTCTTGACGATTCTCGCACCTAAGGGAGTGGGGGGCATACATCGGTAGAGTAGCTCGTTCGCTTCTGTTCACTCCGCTAAAGTTTTCTCCCGAGTAGATCGGTCAAGTAGCTCATTCGTTTCGCTAAAGTATTTCCCGAATAGATTGGTCCAGTAGCTCGTTCGCATCGCTAAAGTATTCCCCGAGTAGACCGCCTTAGTCGTTCGCCAAAGCGCTTCCCGAGCAAAACGACCTTCCCGGTCTCGCTATCGTTAGACCATTGGGTCTCTAGTGTCCCTCCACCTGGGACTTTCGATTCGTAAACTGAGCGCATCTCGCTATCGTTAGACCATTGGATCTCCTAGTGTTAGATCGTAGAAAGTTTGATCCGTAAATCGCAAATTAGTCCGACCTTCCGTTCATACCCAGCAACCCGGTCGATAGACCGATAAGTTGACCTCTAGATCGCAGCTAACCCGATCTCTCGATCTTAGCTAGCTTCCCAGCCGCTCATTCAGTAAATATTCGACCTCTCGAATCGTGTTGCAAACCCGACCCCTAGGTCGGGCAAACCCCATTTTTTAGTCCACCAAACTGCGTATAGCGTTGTGCTCTTTTTTCCTTAGCTAAAATTTTTTCCCACTTAGTTTTTTTCCTAGTCTAAGGTTTTTTAACGAGGCAACCGACGCATATCACGGACCGTACAATTAGTTTTTCAGTATGAATCCTTCCTCATTAACTCATCGTCAAGGCACGGACTGGGGGTTTCTTGATGGGGAATATACCCCGAGTTCAAGCTCCTGTACGCCCCGTGCTCCTGCTTGGGTCGGGGTCAAACGGTTCGGGTCCTAGTCCACTGAGCCTTGACCTTGACCCTATAAATAGGGCCTTAGCCCTCCAAGTTAGGGGCTTCTTCCCTTTTACTCTCTCTGGTAGACCTATTTTCTCCCTTCTTTCTAAAGCATAAGAACAATGGTGAATAAAGAGATTTACTTTGTTCTACTACTATATTGTTCATACACATACATACGGTACATACATTCCACGTACAACCCGGAATTAGTACTATCAGGTAGAAACCATGGTAGAGGTAAAAACTAAATCTCTTTGTAAAAACTCCAAATCTTCTCTCTCCTCATTTTCTCCTATATGTGCATTAAAACTTGCAAAAACCACCTAAAATTCATTATTGTGGATGTTCTTACTACACGCCATTTAATTGGTTAAATTCAGAATCAAAGATTTTTAATATTCTCAACCTTTAATTTAGTGTGTTATTACGTTTCAAACAGAATCTTTTTTTCTTATATACACACACTCCCTCTGTGATTAGGGTTTGAGTGCATAAGGTAATGAAATGTAGGTAAACAAAGAACAAGACTTTTTCAAGATTGGAAGAAGAATCCTACGTCTGTTTCAGTGCCCTTTAGGTAAAAGAAAGAATTACAGGCTTGCTAGTGGAGGTCATATATGGCCTATACCAGGGTCGGTTTTTAGTTTTGTGTGATCTCGTTCTTAAAATAAATGAGACCCTATCAAAAGTCTAATTTTTTTTTAATAATAATGAAAAGATCTTTTGAAAAAACGAAAGATGTCACAAGCTAGAATTAAACCTTAGACCTTTCAAAAGAAACACAATAGTCACATGTTTCTACCATCCCTCCATGCAATCTTTCAAAATTAATTATAATTTTTATGTCTTTTAATATCTTAACTAGTTAAGTAAAAATTAAATATTGGGCCCTCTAAAATTTGGGGCCCTGTGCTGTTGGGCTACTTGTACAGCCCAAAATTTGGCATTGGCCTGTACACCATTTATGGTGAAACAAAGGTTTTTTTTTTCCATTTTGATCACTCCATTTTTAGTACCCATACTCTTTCATCATTATTATCACAATTAGTCCCTCGACTTTAAAATTCTTGTTACTGGTGTTTGGTCGACTGTAGTTGCAATTCAAGTGCAATTCTCTCATTTTGTGAAATTGCAATTTATACCTTTTCTATATGAATTGCAATTCAATGGAAAAAAAAAAAAAAAAGAGAAAAAAGGAAGATAAAGATTTTTTTTTTACCCTAGATTATTTTATTATTATTATTATTATTATTATTATTATATTATTATTATATATTATTATTATTATTATTATTATTATTATTACACAAGGATATTTTAGTCTTTATATCACTTCTTTCTTTCCCATTTCAAACAATTCTATTCCTCCCTGCCAAACAAGGTAATTTAATTCGTATTTTATCTCACCCTCATTCTTTCCCACTGAATTACAATTCATATTTTTCTCCTAATTCTTTCCTCCCAACCAAATTAAACGCCCTATTAGTTATTTTGCATGAATTTTCAGGGTAAACTATATACCAATTTCAAGTGATTTTTTTGTCAAAAAACTCGTAAAGACTAAAAGTGATAAAAACAATTCAAAATGATAGACTAATAGTAAAAAATGATAGTCAAGAATTTATATATGTATAGAGGTAAGATCAAAAGTGAACTGTTACTCCCACGCTAACAACAAACTACACAATCTAACATTACAAAATTTATAATCGTTAATTGTTACAAAAAATACATGTTTTCAGATTTTACAATCACTTATCCGTGAATGCACATAATAGTAATTCGCACGTTTGCACGGAAAACTTTTACCCATCATTATATTGGCCTGGATATGCATTCATGACTGTGTTCCTTTGCTAAAATGGGGGACATTCAAAGATGCTCTTCAAATCTTCAATCAATCTTTCTCCATTTTCTTCTCTCTTTCTTCATGGTGAAGAAAAAGGTCCCTCCATCATCAAATAATTCATTCTCCCATTTAGAATCAGGAATCCACCCATCTCCTCCATATACAACAAAACAGCATCTTCAATTCCACCTTCACTAGCATATATCTCTTCCTTTATTATTATTATTTTAATTGTCCCTCTTGCATAAAGAAAAAGAGCAAGAAAACAGGTTCTTAAAGCTGACTATATAGCTGGAGAATTGTTTATCCTTGTGGGTGGGTCAGTCAATGATATTTAGTATTATATGCTTTGTGATAAATAAAAGCAGTTTAATTATATTCATCAAAATTTCATATCATATATATCATGTATTTGCAATAGGCCAGAAATGAAAATAAAGCAAAGCTTATATACACTATTATTAGTACTATATATGACTACTACTTTAATTTCTGCAAATTAAAGAAACAAAAGAGGCTATTATGCTATAGTCTCTATTAGATCAATTTGGCTTCATTCATCATCACATTATCCTTTTCTTTGTCTTATTCGAGGCCCCGGAGAGCTTGCGCAGTCGAATCTGCAGGGATCGGCCTCGATGAGCTGCTGCACGACCTCGTTCATTGTTGGGCGAAAGCGCGGCGTTCGCAGGTGCAACGGATGCGATCCGGAGCACCTTCATCATGTCTTCCTTGAACCATCCCGACACGCGTTTGTCCAGGGCCTCGTACGCCTCTTCCTTCGTCTCCACCTTGTCGAAACCCAATACACAATGTTCTTGTTCTCCCCGAACTCTGCCTCCACCGGCTTCTTCCCCGTTATCACCTCCAGCAACACCACACCGAAGCTGTACACATCGCACTTGGTCGTCGCCTTTGAAGAATATGCATATTCTAAGTTAAAAACACAAACATTAGTTAGGATTATTGTCGAATTGGACTAACAAAATAACCATAAAGGCGAACTGAACTAAAAGTCTAAACTAACAGTTAAGACTATTGTCAAATTGGACTGTCAAAATAACCATAAAGGCGAACTGACTAAAAGTCTAAGCTAACAGTTAGACTATTGTCAAATTGGACTACCAAAATAACCATAAAGGCGAACTGAACTAAAAGTCTAAGCTGACAGTTAGACTATTGTCAAATTGGACTAACAAAATAACCATAAACGAGAATTGAACTTAACTAAAAGTCTAAGCTGATAGTTAGACTGCAGGTTTAGATTACCTGGAGCCAAGTAACCATATGTTCCTGCAATGACTGTGGTGGTGGAATCTTTCCCTCCTCCTCTTGCCTGCAAAACTTTGGCTATGCCAAAATCCGCAACCTTGGGATGGTAATCGACGTCGAGAAGGATGTTGGTGGACTTGATATCTCGATGAATAATCGGTCGCAGAAGATCGTGATGGAGGTATTGCTAGTCCCTGAGCGATCCCGAGACAAATCTGATACCGAGTAGGCCAATCCAAAACCATCTTTCCTTTGTGAAGAGCATCCCAGAGGTTCCCATTCGGCATGTACTCGTAAACCAGCAAATTGCAGTCCAAACTGGAGAAGTAGCAATACAGCTTCACAATGTTCTTGTGTCTTATGCTGCCCAGAGTCTCAACCTCAGTTTTCAGTTCCTTATCTATCACTATCCCATCGTTATCCGACACGGGATCTTTCCCTTTTCGACTCCACAGCTTCTTCACAGCTATGGCTTCCCCGTTTCCCAGCTCGACTTTGTAAACCGTCCCGGATCCTCCATACCCCACTATGTTCTTCTCCACCAGGCCTTCGAAAATCTCTCGCTGTTCGAAGCTTAGCCTGTGGAAGCTCTTGAGATCATAGGAGAAAACTGAGGATGAGAGGCTATCCTCATGGACTGTGATCTCCCTATCTTGACTGCACCATCTTTTCAGGAATAAGACTATTCCAACTATCACAATCCCCACTGAAATCCCCACAACCCAAATCAGGTTCACCTTCTTATTCCCATCACAGGATTCAGAACAAAGAGGGAAGCTCGAATCTGATGAGTTTAAGTATCCAGGAACACAAAGTCCAGGGTTCCCCGAAAAGCTCTCGAGCACACCCCCCATTATGAAGGAGATTGGTATAACACCAGACAACATATTGTTCGAGAAATTCATCGAATTTGGCAGGAGCTCACCAAGGCTTTTAGGGATACTCCCAGGTTAAAAGATTGCTAGACAGATCAAGATAATTCAGGGATTTTAACGAAGACAACGAGTCTGGAATGGAGGCGGTGAACTCGTTACCTTGTCAGAAGCAACACGTTTAGCCTCTTCAGGTTCCCAATCTCGGATGGAATCGGGCCTGACAAGAAATTGCTGCTGAGATCAACCTTAACAAGATTGATAGCCTCAGTGATTTCAGATGGCAGAATCCCTGAAATGCTGTTTCCTTGGATGAAAAGCTCTGACAGGTTCTTAGCACTCCCAATCGTCCTCGGGATCGAGCCATTCAAACGATTGTAGCTAACATCGATGATCGAAGCATGTGGGAGACCGAATATCCCTTCTGGGATCTTCCCCTCCAAGAGATTGTTACTAACTCTGAACCGGACAAGAGTCTGGCATCTCCCATAGCTCTCTGGGAGTTCTCCTGAGAATTTGTTTTGCAGCAAAAGAATGTAAATCAACTTACCTCCCAAGCACAGCTTTGGGGGCAACTTCCCAGAGAACTGATTCTCTGACAGGTCCAAGGCTTCCAGGCAGACGATTCCCCGAAGCTTTGTGGCACTTCTCCAGAGAGGTAATTGGTGTAAAGAGACAGGATTCTCAGAGTCGTCGAGTTTGCAAGAGCAGCCGGGAATTCCCCCGAGAGGGTGTTGTTGTAGACCTGCAGGACTTCGAGATTGGGGAGAAGGCAAACCGAGTCCGGGATTTTGCCTGTTAGTCTATTGACAGACACATCAAAGTCCCTGAGTTGAGTCAAGTTCCCGAGCTCCTCGGGGATTTCTCCCTCGAGCTGGTTGTAGTAAAGCTCGAGAAGTTCCAGGTTCTTCAGCCTCCCCAGCTCCCCTGGAATCCTGCCCACCAGGGAATTCCCACTAAGTTCCAGGTCCACAAGGGAGGTCATGTTCCCAATTTCTCCAGGGATCCTCCCTCTCAGCATGCAGGTTGTTAAGATCAAAGATTTGAGCTTTTTCAGCCCGGATATCTCCCCCGGGAGCTCCCATGGATTAAACCCCCGTTTTCGTTGAAGATCAGAACCTCCAGGTTGGTTAAATTGGTGAAAGACATGGGGGAATTCACCTGTGAAGAGATTATAGGAAAGATCAAGAGCCCTGAGAGCTTTCAGAGGGGAAAAAAATCTGGCAAATGATCCTGTAAGATTTGTAGCAGTCATGTTAAGCTCTTCCAAGAAAAGAGCAGCTGGTGAGGCTGCCAGGGAACCCGCCATGGAACTTATTGTGCCCGACTCGAAGAACTCTCAGTTTCGGGAGATAAGAACACACATCTCCCGGGAATTCGCCTGAAATCGACCACCCCGACACATCAATCTTCACAACATAGTCTTCATCGTCAACAAACAACCCCTCCATACTCACACAACATCCTCTCCATCCCATCTCCCCATCAAGCTCCCAGTGAAAGACTTCTTCATGGCAGTGAAAAACTCAGACTGGTCATCCAATCTTGCCTGATAAGATCCCGATACCGAGTACAATAGCAGTAACAGGAGGATAGCAATTCTGTGAAGAGCCATTTTTGTCTCTGGATGATGAAAATGGAGGAACAAGTTATAGTTGTTGTTGCAGAGAAAGCAAGGAAGAAAGAGAAGAAATATGTAAATGGGAAGAGTGATGGCATTATTGGGTGCAATCGTGTGTATGATATAAGGAGAAAAAGAAGGTTCCTGCAATGGTGTACTGAGAGTGAGAGATGAGAAGTGCGTATCTTTGCATAAAGAAGCTAGCTTTTATGTTTATACCCCCACCACTGCACCGTAGAGAATAACATCAATACAGCTCCTTTATATATATATATATATATATATATATATATATATATACTGATCACATTCTAAATACTTTGTATGTCTCATATATACTAGAGGATGATACGTGTTGGACTCTGATCTTATGCCCGGTTCCATCCAATACCTATTTGGGTTACGTTTGGGGATCGGGTTGCTCGGCATGCCCACGGTACAGTACAAGGGTAATTTTGTACATGTACATGTTTAGAGTTGCATATAAATATTTATATGTTGCTTGTAACCCTGAATGATCAACCAACACAATTAATACAAGATTGGATCTTCTGTGAGACCGTCGTCTCACATATCCTTATAATATGTGAGACGTGGTGAATCATGATGTTGAATGTAATATTTTTGCTGGAAACGTTATCAGTTATCATGATGGAAGGAAGAAATTAAAGCGAAATGAATTGTAATTCCATGGAAAAAGAATAAGGTGGAAATTCAAATTCTATTGTTTGGTAGACGGGAATAAAATGACAGAGAATTAAAAGGGAAGAGGTGAATAAAGGCTAATGCCCTTATATAATAGTAAAAAAAGAATAACAATAAGGGTAAAATTGTAATTTACTATGAAATTCCAATTCCAGTGCCCGTGGATTTGCAATTCCTGAGGCCTGGAGACCTTCGAAATTGCTAAAGAATTACAATTCCCTCCAACCAAATAATGAAATTTTTATTCCATGGGGTTTGATAGGAATGAAATTGCAATTCCATTCAACCGAAAATCCCATTAGGGTGCAGGGCAACACCCCATTGTACTAGACGTGGATAATTTTGTACATGTACATGTGTTCGTTCAGTGTTGTTACTTGTAACCGTGTTCAACCTATCACAATTAACAAAATAACAGCTCTGCTCCACGTAAATCTTGTCTTCTTTACTTTCGGTCATTGTTATCGATTCTTGTTAAACAAAAGCCTGTTGATAAGAATGATTAGAACTTTTGAGAGCTCAAGTGCTGCAAGATCACTTGATCAATCCTCCATTCGCAACATGGTGGTGCTTGTATTTTGTGTAGGCCTCCCTGTCTAGAACACCATATATATATAATAGGTGAAGTAATTTTATAAGTAATGTTAGTTAGTGGTGAAATTATATATTGGGTGCAGGGACCCTCCAGGGCTTTTGTCTTTCCTTCTTCCATTCATCTTGTGACATGCACTGCTCCTTTTAAAATCTACTTTAATGGTTGATGATAATTGAACATCAAGATCAGAACAAACATGTGGCACTATTGTACTGCAAGTAGTTAGTACTTTTAATATGGGCAATTAGTAGTGATGTGTAAGTCTCAAATTTTCCTCATAAGAGCATATCAGTTTCAGCAGGTTGACCTTTTAGGACCAATTGATTAACCAGAAAGGAATGAAAATCTGTCTTGTTTTGTTAAGTAAACTTCCTGGCTGATGAAAATGGATAAAATCTTGAAATTAATTTTCAGCAATTAGATGAGAAAAACTCGTAAAGAATTGCACTCCAATCTCGAGGTCTTCACTGTTTCTATTTATGGAGACCAGAATAAAAGAGGTAAAATCGTAAGATTATTGTATTTACTCAATCAGTTGAACTATATTCTGTGGGAGGGGCCATTTATCGATTTGAATCTCATATATTTTTTTTTTGAAATTTTTTTGCGGTGCTTCATTAGAAAAATGCTGAAATAATGTCCAGTAATAGTATCAGTTGTACTGATAAGGCCGTAGTGGCTAAAAGGCATGAGCTAAAAAATAATTCCGATCTAAATATAATTAAAAGACCCCCCCCCCCCACCCCCCCCCCCCCCCCCCCCCCCCCCCCCCCCCCCCCCCCCCCCACCCCCCCCCCCCCCCCCACCCCCCCCCCCCCCCCCCCCCCCCCCCCCCCCCCCCCCCCCCCCCCCCCCCCCCCCCCCCCCCCCCCCCCCCCCCCCCCCCCCCCCCCCCCACCCTTGATTGAAAAAATAAACTTGCTTGTCTCCAAGGAATCCAATAGCATGCCAAAGCATAAAAAGAGCGAAACGACAAGTATTGAGATGTACGGTAGCGTGTATATGTCAAAAACAAATCCGTTTAGATTCTCAATATTCTGTTCCACCTCGAATTCGTTTTCATTATTTTTGTCTACAGTAAAATTTTTACCCATTATCTTATGGGGTATTTTATCTTAAAGAACTGCGAATCACAATCTTGAAAGTTCCCAAACTGGACCCATATTACTGGAGAAAAAAAAATGATGGGTTAAAAATCCAGAAAAAAAACTTAATGGTGTATAATTTCAAACCAGTTGGAAAAAACTTTATGTTCAAAGGGACACGTACATTTTATGGTTCAAATTATTACATTGGATTATGGCTAAGACCAATTATTTAATTCTAAAAAGAATTTCACCCTAATCTCGAAGGTCTTCAAACTGTCCTTCTATTCAACTATAAAAATGAAGTCCTCCAGCTTTATTGTATTTAGTCAACCAATTTAAAAACTTTGTTTCGAGAGCCAGAAAAACATATTTATTCTTGTTCCACACAACCACAAAACCACAACACAAACCAACCCATATATGGTGTAGGATCAGGGCATTTGTGTTTTTCGTGCGGTTGTTCCGGTGGCATTAAATGTGGCGTCTTGATGTTTATACTTACCATGTGCGTAGTGTTTGTTAATATTTGTTTGGAAATTTGTAACTTAATGTGCCGTCATGTTTATAAGCGAGTTTGTTACGTTAATGTGCCTTTTATTGTGATTTAAATATGCTGAGATTTATGTTTAATTGTCGTGATAGTTCATTAAACTTTACAGAGCAAAGAAGAAGGCATAACAAGAAAACTTCAGCCACGCATTAAGCCCAAAAGCCTTCTTGTTTAATTCTTCTTATTTTGATAAAAATGAGCCCATGATTGATTATAGCTAGAACACCATTCAATGCAGATTTGAAATGTTTTACCATGGTATGGAAACGGCCACGCACCAAAACTAAATTTGAACAGCACCCTAGTGTGGATTTTGTTGTTTGATCCCATTTACATTCGTTAAAACCACCATAAAGCATCGCTCATCCGCGCATCATATCATCAGGGAGGGGCAATGTGCTAAAACTCGGGGATGAAGAAAAGCTTGGACCATCCAATTCTTTCTGCTCCTTTATAACAACATTTCACGCCAAATTAATTTTTACAGAAAAAATATTTTCAGCCATTAAAGGCAAACACTCACGCACAATTGAGTACAAATTCATGCAACATTAATTCAACCGCACAGGAAAACCTTTCAAAAAAAATAGTATATATAATATATTATATATTCACTACTTATGGTTAATTTTTGAACCTGATTTTTTCACTAACCTTAAATCTCGCAAATCTAAATCTTGGAGGAAGAAAAACACAATAAAGAAACCCAGCAAAAACATTAAAAAAAATAAATGAAAAATTTAATTTCAAGAATGGGTAAATTGTTGACTCATCAAAATTGGAAATTCTAGTGGATAAAGAAAACTCCCATGCTTAGACAGTGGCAGCCATAGTGCAACTTCTTTCCAATGTTGCCACTTCAGAATTCTTCAATGTCTTTTTCTTTATTCTCTATTATTTTTTCTTTTATTTTATTTTTTTGTCACTTTCCATTGAGTAAATCAAAGTCCTTGAAAGAGAATTAAAGTGTTCAATGAGAAGATAAAAACAAAATTTTTTAGAAAAAATTTACTTGAAAATTGTGATTTTAACCTTCAAACATATTTGTCAATTAATTAATTGTTCATCCTGAAATTATTAGTGTTTGTTACAAAATGTTGGCCCTCATTTTCAAAATAATGACATAATATTGTTCCTTCCATGATTATAGTGTGTAAAATTAATTAAATATGGTTAACTCTTGTTAAACTTACTGGAAAATATGAAAAAAATTTCCGACTACTGAACATTTCTTTACAATTCAAAAGTCTTTATTACGACCACTTTGTTGGTTATCGAAAATCTTTTTTTGCCTATTTATCCGACACTTTTTTTGGTATCCAACTTGATTAAAGAATTATTTCAGTGCGGGAAATCCATATTATCGGTATGCAAAAAGGGCAAACTACTTTGTTTTTTCTCCATTTTTTCTTTCTTAGTTGTCTATACCTTTTCCGCAAGGACAAAACAATGTTTTTTCTCCTTCTTCCAATTAAGGGAGGGAAAAATATATATTGTTTCACGCTTTTTTAAAATGAGACACATTATACTCCATTAATAAATTTTTAATAAAGGATACTTAATAAATTAGTTAATTTGTGAGGTATAAATACGATTTTCGCTTTTTATATATATGTTGGTTAGCGTCGCAGGCCAGGAAGCATTTTATTCTCTTTGTTTTCTAAAATTGTAACTTTGTGAATAAAAAGGATTTTTTTAAAATAATTTTATGGCTAGCAAGTCTCAATTTGTAAAATCTTTTTGTTTGGATTAAAAATTACTTTCCTGATTTCTATGCATTTATTCCATAATGAGAAGCTTTTGCTTCCTCGTTCAAATATTTTAAATGTTTTTTTGCGCATCTTGAATTAACCACTAAATCCATCCAAAGAAAATGCATTATATGAGGAGCTATATAGTATAAGAATTAAAAATAATTTTCAAATTGTTTCTTACCCTCAAAGCCTTTTTTTAAAATTTAACTAAAAAGTAGTTCATTTTTTCATATAAACTGGTTGGAAAAAAAAGTAAAAAGTCAACTTTTATTTAATAAGATCGATCCCGTGTGAAGCCAGATAAGTTACTTTTACTCTGAATATATACATATATTTTTTTGAGTCGATATTATTAAATGTTTTGTTATTGGGTCACAGTACCATGCATGTGAAATACATTTTATACAATTTTTATAATAAAAAGTAACATGTAACAAAAAATACATTTTTTGTTTACAAAGGAATGTAAAAGGTAAAGAGATTTGGAGAAAGATCTAAATCCAAGTTAAACCTCATTGCAAATCGAAAATACATTTTTTTTTACAAAAATCTAATTGTCTAGGTCCACTGGAAATCATTAAAATCGCCAAATTTAGCACAATTTTTATATGTAAAATATTTCAATTATCATCGAAAAATAGCATCAGAGTGCACATAAGTGGGAGGAGCATGATTCTTACAAGTTTCACATAGATTCTATTTAACACTTCTCATTGATCGAAGTCCACTCGTACATGTCATTCATAGTATTAATTTACTTCTTGTATATTGCAGATTAATATACATAATAAGGTGAGAAGGATAGTTTCATTTTGTTAGATAACCGACCTCCTTTTATCTTATGTTTGTGTCATGATTACACAGCTAATCATATAAATACTTTCTATGGTTGTTTTCAAAAAAAAAAATTACACCAATAGCTGATTTACCAAGTATACGCCTTAGAACTAAGATTAGTCATTGCAGTTCGATCATAATAAAAAAAAAAAAAAAAAAAATTAAAAAAAAAACTAAGCTAGTGCAGTCACTCATTAAAAACTTAAAATTGACCTTCGGATCAAATTGTTTCGTTGACTATAATATATTTTTCAATAGTAAATTCACTTTCAAAAATAATTTACTTATAAAAAAAATAACTCTGAGCTAATACAACATCTACCTTAAAAATTAAAGGAAAGACTTTGATCTGCTAGTCTTTGAGAAATCCTACGACACAGAAATATGATTTGTCTCATTGTGTGGATTCATAACGACTGATAAGGAAATCTATAATCGAACGAAAAGAAAAGAAAATCCAACCCTAATGTAGTCAAATAAACAAGGCGTGAATTTTCAATGCTAACTAGTATGTAAAAGGAGTTTTGAATGAATAATTGATCATATTAATTCACATTGCAAAGTAAATTACGGGTACAAATTTATTTTTAGTATATTGAATGTTATTTTTAATGTACTGAGAGTTTATTTTTATATTGTATACATAAAAATAAATATTCAACATAAAAAATATGAATATTTAATATAGTCAAAATTAACTTTGAATATATTAAAAATAAATATTATGTCAATAATTTATTTTGTAAGATGGAGCATTGATTGAATTTCAGTGAATTATAAGCCATCAACAAATTTGGGCCAGTTAACTTTATGACCTCACAAATATGTAGGCCCATTTCAGTCAGCCTTTAAAGAAACTCCACATGTTAAAATTTGTACCTCTTCAATAATATTCCTTTTTAATTTTTAATTTTAAACCCAAAGGCGAAAGGCCCAATTGTTATATCGTTGTAACATGGATCAGGATTCACCTTGTAAGGTGGACTCTGGTCCTAAATTGTAAATTTTTAGTATTAGAATTGTGAACTTCTAGAATATAAATTGTGTTTTAAATTAATACGAAGGCATCACAAATTGTATATTTTTAAAAGGTAAATTGTGACATTTAGTATGTAATTTGTTTATCACTTTATTGTTGGACTCAAGTCCACAGAATAGTTTGCCTTATATCATGATAAAAAGAAAATTATGTATTTGCAGTTAACACATCCACATGCATTAACCATTTCTACAAATGGTGATAATTACAAACACATAATATGGTAACTATAGACACATAAATTGTTAATTAATGATTAGTAATAACTTATGTTACAAGATGCGCCAAATAGTTTATAACTCATTACAAATAACATTTACCCATCCCTAAACTATTTAAAATGGATATCGTCTTTCAACTACCCTAAAATATTTGTGTGTGTGTGTGTGTGAACATGTCTTCTCGTGCGGTCAGTGCGGCATGCACCATTAGGTATGTATAAATGCACCACACCGTGTTCAAAAATACATCATTATGTGTGGTGTATTTTATTTTATTTTTTTTGTGGTGCATTTTTTACATTTCATTCTGGTATATTCTCAAACATTGTATGGTGTATTTATGCATACATAATGGTGTATGTCGCACTGACCGCACGAGAAGACTTGTTCTCACATGAACCAATATATATATATATATATGGTTCCACCTAACAAAACTAGTGAGTTCATCAAATGATTCAAATCTTCCTAAATAATTCAGATTGCTGCGTTGTCCAAAGTGTATATAATAAGATGCTAATGAAGTTGATGATGAATAATATGTTTATAATAAAAAGCCAAGTTGTGAGCTTGCAATCTTTCTTCACGGACTTTGATGTGTCAAGAAAGAATATAAATTGGGTCGGGAGATTTTTTTGAATATTTTTAATAAATTTAGTCAATTCATGTACTAGTTTATACTTTATAGTACATAAAAGGTCAACATATATTCTATCACCAAGTTTGATTGATATATATTTACTTTTGTACATAACTTTCTTGGATGACCATTTTTACATCTCACCCTTGTGACTATACACCTATGGAACAAAATGTAGAGAAAAAGTAATATGGCTAATATGTCACAACATCCAAAAATTAACTTTCACAATAAGTGATCTAAGCAGGAGTGCATGACTCAAATCTCTCACCACTTTCTTTGCTGACTATAATCCCCAGCAACCTGCAAGTCTTTGCATCTTCTAGCATTTTAACCACATTCCTCATGCTTGGCCTTAGGCTAGGAAGCCTACAAGTACACATAATGGCAATCTTTAGGACCTTCACTGCATCTTCTATGTGAGGTGCTTGGATACTTGGATCAATTATGCTTAGCACACTCTCTTTGTTCTTCAGCTTGTTGCCCACCCATCCCACAATGTCATTGTTGTCTCCATACTCTTGTTCTATTGGACTTTTCCCCGACACGAGCTCCATCAGTACAACTCCGAAGCTGTACACGTCGCTCTTCTCGTTCACTTTGTGTGTGTATCCGTATTCTGCATTGTTCATGCAACAAAAGTCATGTTTATCGGTTCATATATATAGGTTATATTTGGAAGTCAGAATTCCACTTAGTCCTTGAGTTATAAAGTAATAATGAATTCGTCCTTGTGTTATAAGGGTCACCATTTTTTATTTTTGATGAATTGTTAGCAATGTTGTAAAAATTGCGGTCGGCCTCCCGGGCGCCCGCCCAGCTCCCAGGCGGCCTCCGGGCCGCCCGTCCAGGCTCCCGGCGGTCACTCCCGCGGCCTCCGGCCCGTCCAGCTCCCAGGCGGCCTCCCGGGCGCCCGTCCAGCTCCCAGCGCCTCCTAGGCGCCCGTCCAGCCCCCAGGCGGCTCCTAGGCTCCCGTCCAGCTCCTCGGCCTCTCAGGCGCCCGTCCAGTCCTAGGCGGCCTCCCAGGCGCCCGTCCAGCTCCCAGGCGCCCGCCCCAGGCGGCCTCCCAGGCGCCTAGTGATTTTTTCAACATTGGTTTAGTATAGTGATACTTCTGTTTTTGTGTGCATACCTGGGCAATGTATCCATGAGTGCCGGCGATGAGATGACTTGAATCTTTGTCCAAATCTGGCCGTACAATCTTAGCAAGACCAAAATCTGCAATTCTGGCTTGAATGCTGGTCCAACAGTATATTACGGGACTTCACGTCCGGTGAATCACCGGCCGTCACAGCAGTGGTGCAAATACTCCAATCCCCTGGCGCCGCCGACCGCAACCTCGTACCTCGTCGGCCACCCGAACTCCGCCTTCCGGCACCCGTGCAAACCGCTCCCATAAACTCCCGTTCGGCAAATACTCGTAAACCAACAGGCTCGAATCCTCGCTGGTGATGCTGCAATACAGCTTCACAACGTTAACATGTCGGATGAGCTGAGAGTTTGGACTTCCGCCTCGAATTCCTTCGATTTCGTCCCACGTTGTTTCCCCAGCATGGGTGTCGTGGACCCCACCAGCTTTCTGTCGGCGGCGCCGGGTCCAGATATGTTTCACCGCCAATTCTTTGCCGGTGGTTCTGGGGACCACTCTGTACACGCTGCCGGAGCCGCCTTTTCCGATCAGATTCTCTTGCTTGATCCCGTCGAGGATTTCGTCTTCCGTGAAGCTCAGTAAGTGGAAAGATTTCATCTTCCATATTCTCCGCTCGCGATATTCGTTCTCACCACTCTTCTTCTTTAAGTACAAGAAATAGGCTATTGAAATGAGGATTGCCATTGGGATAGCTAATAAAGAGAACAAAAGAGGGTGAAGATTATGAGGTTTGGAGAATTCCCCGGAACACCGCCGGAAAAACTTGATGTTTTCACTGCAAAGACCGCTGTTTCCGGTGAAGCTGCCGTTATACGCCTCGACGGAAAGAGATTCCGGTATGGGGCCGGTTAGTTGGTTGTTGGAGAAATCGATGAGGTTGAGCTTTAAAGACGATAAGGTCTCTGGAATTTGACCGGAGAGTTTATTTCCCGACACGTTTAACGATGTTAAGGTCGGTAGAGACCCGAGGGACGCCGGGATTTTTCCGGTGAGAGAATTCTGAGCTATGTTTATGTCGCTGAGGGAGACGCAAGAGCCTAATGAATCTGGAATTGAACCGGAGAATTTGTTGTTTGATAAATGAAGGTAATCGAGCTTTTTAAGATCTCCAATAGTCGCCGGAATTTCACCTGAGAATTGATTGTTGCTCAGGTCGATTGAAACCAAGGCCGAAGCTCCAGAAATTTCCGGCGGCAAATCACGGAGAGTTTGTTATCACCCAGAACAACTGCGCCAAGGCTTTGCATTTCCGATACCGGAATTTAAAGAACATTCAAAACCATTTGTCTACTGATATCTATGAATCAAGATTAGGCAGACCCCAAATTCCCAAGGAAGTTACCCGAAGTGAACTTATTGCTCCCCGAAAGCTGGGAGTCGTGCATTGCCATAGCTTTCCGGGATTATCTCCGGTGAAGTTGTTCTGAATAACCAAGAGCCTTCTCATCTTCCCCTGTTTGCACTCTCCGGCGAATTGGCCCCTGTGAGAATTTCGAACGTCGATCAAGTTAACCTCCGCCCACGACCCAAAGCTTTAAGCAGTTGGCCGGTGAGTTGGTTCCGTTCAGTTGACACCATATCAGGATTCTTGAATCTCCCGAACTTCTGCCTGGTACTTGGCCGGAAGATTGATTTGTAAAAAAGTTTAATACTTAACTATCCTTATTCAAGTACCTGATTTCGTGTAAATCTCCGGTGAGATATTTGAGTAAGCATTCTCGATGCATTTGGGGGTTGGCTATGATGTGTTTCCGAACCACAGGGAACTTGTTCCGTGTGAGGATGTTATTTCCATGTAATGAGCTCTGTGTTGCCCACGTTTTATAGCTTAGAATCCAGTGAAGGTTTTTCGCCGAAGATTATTCATTTAGCTTAGAGTTTGTAATGTCGTTCAGATTCCTCCAATTCCCTCGCGGGATTTCCCTACCAGACTTCATATTGGATAAGTAGAGCCAATTCAAGCGTGTAAGCTTCGCAATCCTCCTCGGCACCGGAGCTTCGTTCAAACGAATTATCACCGAGACTAAGAACTTCAAGCTTAGTCATATTGACCACAGAATCCACGGGATTCTCCCGGAGAATCACTGCGATTCATGTACAAATGCGAAATCGATTAAGAGATGGAATCTCCGGGATTGATCCGGCGAAAAATTATACCCGAGGTCCAAGTATTTCAGCCCAACGCACTTATCCAACTCCCCCGCACTTCTCCGGAAAGTTTGTTGTTACCGAGCGAGAGCCTCTCCAACGACTCCAAAGAGCAAATCAAATCAAAAGGAACAGAGCCGGAGAGGCTCGCCGAGAAAGCTCGATTTCCGCGACGGCGCCATTAGAGGCGCAGGTGATTCCGGTGAAGGTGCAGAGCGGGGTATCGGCGTTCCAGGTGTCGAACACGTCGGTGGCGGAGCTCTGGAAGGCGGACTTGATGGATAGGAGAGTCTGAAGCTCGTCGGAGGTGGCGAGAGAAGAGAAAGAAGAAGAGAGGGCGGTGAAGTTTGGCCGGAAAATGACGGCGGCCGCCATTGTGAGACAGTTAGAATTGTTTTGTCTTCCGTCAGTGGAAAGACGTGAGTGAGAGAAGAAGACGCAACAGAGTAGCTTTTAAACTTAGAAGATTGCCGCCTTTCAGATGACTACTGTTTCCTTTATATTTTAGATAAATTAAATTACTTTTTTAATTTGCTCCTTAAATAAGAATGAAAATAACTAATTTTTTACCAATTAAAGGATAATTTTAACATTAATGATAATTAAGTACAAATTTACACTTTTTTTTATAATTTAAGGATAAAAAATATAATATTTTTATAAGAGGTCAAATAGCCCCTTTACTAATCAAAAAGTTCAATTTAGCACCCTGTGAACTTAAAAAAAAAACATTCAATTTTTTTTTTCTAATTCTAATGCTCTGTATTAAAAAAAATACTCTGTATATAAATCCCTAAATCGATAAGTGTCTCTTCAGCAGGGAAATCCCACACGGCAACCGCAACGACAACCTTGATACGGCATCGACAACCTTTATCGACGTCAAGCTGTCGACAATATTCATTTAACCTTTCCTAGGATATTGTTATGGTTATGGTGTAACGTGTACACTATTGTTTCGTGGATAATGGATTAATTTAAAAATTGAGTAATACTATACAATCATTTGATATATTTTCTTTCTCAAATCTTTTTATCATGACATAACATTATATGATTGGATAACAATTTCATTTTTTAACTAGTTGTAGGTCAGCTAATTTCATAAAATCACATTTAAAATGGAAAATTTAAGAGAGCGAGAAAAAAACATTTTTCTTAAAATTATATAATTGATAATATATTTTTTATATATATTAACATTTTGTCTAATATACTTATATACTTATACCAATACCATTGCCAATGATACCATAAAAATCTTTTAAAAAATAAAGTTTTTGGACATACATAATTACGGTGTCGTGCCGATACCAAATATTTGTGACTTTTTTTTTTACTACTCACCAAATATTTATAAATGAAAATATCAATTTAACTCATTATTTATTTTTCATTTTTAAATTTTTTCTCTATAATTTTCAGTCAAGATTTGAACAAAATGAATTAAATTTCACTCAATTTAACTTCTCCATTAAAAAGAAAAAAAAAAATCGTATATCTCATTTTTTTATATTCAATTTCAATACAAATTATAATATAATTATATATAAAATAATATAATAATAATCATATTATATGATATATAATATTATAATTAATGATTATAATAATATATATATATTATTAGTTTTCAATTTAAAGTAAAAACTACGATACGGCATATACTAATCAAAGACAGAGATCTTTAGGTTGAGTTACGAAATTAAAAGTGGAGTTTAGGATTAGAAGATTTTGCTTTGGCAGACAGAGACAACATCAAGATCCGGATTTTCTGAAAAAAACTTATATGTACTCTCTTCTATCTCTCACACTTAAAATAGTTGATGTACACATTTTATAAGATCAACATGAAAAGAATAACTTATCATCATTGTTACATCAGGAAATAAATTTTGAGTGAATAAGATTTGAGAGACATGTAGCAGAACTACTTTCGAGAAGACACAATTGGAGGAGCATATATAGGTGGCGTGCAAACAAGAAACCAAACTGGTCGTCTGTTCTGTTCTCATCATCAATAGCATTTTAATTTGGGTCCTAAAAGTTATACGCATGGCATAACCTCTTTTGAGTCGTTAATACAACTGATGTATTTTACTAGTAATACCTTACATGTGTTCTGGTCTTAAAACGACTGTTAATTTGTATTTTTTAATATTGAAATTTTAACGTGCAGAATATAAATTGTATTTCTAAGTCAAATACATAACAGCAGTAAAAGTAGTAAGGATCAAAAGCAAATTTCATATCTTTATGATATCATGTTGAGTTTACAACTTTATTAAAACACACAACATTACATTTCTATTTGAAAGTAGTTCAGTTTATTTCAATAATTCTTTTTTTTATTTTCAAAAAAAAATTATTGAATATAAACCATTTTTGAAAAAAAAAATAGAGAATAAATATAACTTTATATAATAAAAATAAAAATAAGAAAAAACATAATTCTTCAAGAAACAAAAACTTATGCTAGCAATAACATCTTTGTGGTTAGGTGAGACTCATTGCATGACGTTCATTATCATATTTATATATTAAATGTTTACTGATTTTTTCTAAATATTTAATTTATTTTCATCGTTTGAGTCAAATATCCAGTATTATAAAAGTATTTTATCACGATGCTCAAAGTAAGTATCCAACATTGATTCTTAATATTTTATTAAGATTATATTAAAATAATTCAATATAGTAAATATACAGTCTAACTACCGACTTAATTTTAGTTAAAAGTAACAATATGTAATTTTTATATTATTAAAATTGCTATCATTTTTGCATGCATCTTTTCACCATTAATTTGACACGACACCAAAAAAAAAAGAAAAAAAAAAAAAAAAAAAAAGAAAGAAGTTAGGTTTATGTTTAAATCTTTGATTGAGCATGCTTAATAAACGCTTTTCAGAAGAATATTTGTATTTCATCATGGTTTGTTTGTTTGTTTTTTTTTTTAAAGGGGTTTTTTCTTTCTTTAATTTGTGTCATTTTCAGTGTATTTGTCATTGTCTCATTGACTATAATTTGAATAAATTTCATAATATATATAGTGATGGTAATGACTTTAAATTTATTGTCCAAAAGATTGAAACAAAAGAATAATTTTTACTATAGTACAATTGTCTTGACTAATGACTTATGCCTATACATATATGTCAAGCTCAGATAGATCAATGTCTTTTTTTTTTTTTTTTTTTTTTTTTTACAAGAAATTCACAGTTGTGGTACTAATTGACAAAGAATTACAAGTTAGAGAGATAAATCAGTTTATCAGCTCGATCAAACTGAGAATGTCATGTCAATAGACATCTTTCACAGAGCGTAAAAATGTGAAACTTTACAATTATCAAGTGAATCACCCAACTAACTCAACTAAGATAATGCCATTTTGTTTAATTTGTTTTTTATTTTGTACTATGGTTGAAAAAATCATTAGGCGTTCATCGAACTCTCAGGAGGCACCTAGCATCTAGGGCGGACGCCTAGGCGCCGTTGTATTTTTATTTTTTAAAAATTTGTTTAGATTTTTTT
>VALG01004822.1:0-15449 GCA_009835305.1 Ipomoea purpurea | reverse complement strand
AAATCGGAGCTCTCGCCAGAATCTTTACGAAATACGGCCATAGGACATAAATTTTAACCGAAAGACAATTATTTTCGGGGATCAAATCGTGAATACGCGGATTGAGGGGCTACATTGACAAGTAGCTAATAACTGAGGGACCACAATCGGTTGATTCACCCTATATTTTAAAAAAAAATTCTCTCTCTTTCATGTCATTCTTGCCAATCCATAATTTGCAGGATAAATGTTAGTCTTATCACTCTTCACTATATGTATGAAGTATAAAATAATTGGAGTATTTTTTTTTTTTTTTTAAATTAGTACAAGTATAAAAAAATTAATCTAAAAAATAGTGAACTGAGTAAATGAAATATGATTCGTATTGGTTAGAGTGATACTTAATGTAGACTCTCGGTATAGTGATTGCTAGTTCACTATTACTAATTTAGGGTGAGGGTTTTGGTATTCAATTTTTTTTTTTTTTTTTTGTTTTTTGTTTCATTTGTTTGTTTTTTTTTTTTTTTTTCTTTTCGGTTTATTTGTTCGTTTAAAAAAAATGAAACTATTATGTTTAATATTTTAGATCAGTTCAATTTGGAAAAAGTTTGGTTTTGGTTTAGAACTGGTTCAGTTTAGGAAGTTCAGTTCCTAACATTTCCTAGTTTTCTAGCGCCAATTAATTAATTAATTAATTAATTAATTATACTAATAATTTAGGATTAAAAATCTATTCTGCATCCATTGAGTTCAATCAAGCTCATTTAATGAGATTATAACATTTTTAAAAAAAACAGGGAATAAATGTCAAATAAGTCACGACAATTTATATCCTGCTCCACGGCGCGCGCTGCATTGTGTGGCCAGATGCAAAATGACGTCGTTTCAATTTTTTTTTTTTTTTTTTAAATTTTCTACCCAGGTGTTTTACAGTTAATTTTCCTTAAAAAAATATCTCATGTTCAAAAATATACATAATATTATACTAGAATACACATAATTGTATATATGAATGTACATAATTATATAACAAAATACACATACTCTTTTTTTTTTAAAAAGATAATACACATAATCAAACATAATACATAATGAACATAAACTTTTAACATAATACACATCAACTCTTAACATAATACACAAAAATTTCTTTTTTCGGATGTACATAATTGTATAAAAAAAAAAAACATAATTGTATAAAATGAACATAATAAAAAATATACATAATTGTATAAACAAATATACATAATCATGTCAACTTCCTATCGTGCCTCCAAAACGACGTCGTTTTGGGGGAGGCGGGACGCACAGTGCACTGTGCGCCGTGGTGCAGGGTATAACGATTGATAAGCCACTCAACTACACACCAAACTGCAATTAGGTCATCAAACTGAAAAAATATGTAATTGAGTCCCTGAATAACACAAAATCATGCAATTAGACCCAAAATGACCTATTTACATGAAACTATGATGATGTGGCGGTTACTAATTTTAAAAATAATTTTAAATAATTAAAAACATTTTTTTAAAAAAAGCAGAACTACCGTCTTCATCTCCCTGGCCATGGAGACGAAGACGGTAATTCTACTTTTTTTTTTATTAATTATCTTTTTAAAAATTATTTTTAAAATCAGTAACGGCCACGTCATCATAGTTTTGGGTAAACAAGTTATTTTGAATTTAATTGCATGATTTTGTAGTGTTAAGTTCAATGATCTAATTGTCATTTGGTGTGTAGTTGAGTGGTCTATTTGACCCTTGTTCTAAAAAACAAACTTTGGAAAACCCATATATGGACCAAGATAGAATATTTTTATAATTTTTTTTTTGAATACGAATACTTTTATAATTTATTTATATAGTCTAGCCAACTTTTTTATTTAGATCCATATGCAATATTTTCACTTCAAGTCTGATAAAACGGTTCTACAGATTGAGTTTATATATCAATTCGCAGGCTTAACAATAAAGTCACATTTCATAGACATACAACAAAACTTGAGTTAGGATGAGCTGAAATTTTCACAAAAATTGAAGAAAGAACTGAAGTCTGAAGATCATGTTGTCAGGTCATTATCCTTGCACAGATCTATAACCATTTTATTGCTCAGCGAATCTTATTTGGAAAGGATCAAGTCTCAGGTCTGTTTCATAGAAGGTGTTCTGATCCTGAAAAAATCAAACTTCAACAACATCTTCTAGAGAATAAAGAAGATAACAAAAAGAAATAATTAACTGTAAATTTTGTTGATAAAAAAACATGACTCAAGTTAAGGTATACACTTTTCAACAAACATTTTATTTTTTATTACATTTTTCAGTACAAGTATTACCAAGTACAATGTATTCCCTTATAATATTATTTACCATATTAAATTAATTTTTAGTAAAACAATTCATAGTGTTAGTAATTTTCATCCAATTATAATAATTTATTAAATGAACAAATTCTACTTTTAGTCATCGACTATTGTGACATTGTTTAATTTAGTCTTATTCTTTTAATTTTATCATATTACATCACTACTTTGAGCAACTTTCACTTTTAGTCATTAACTATTGCGCTATTGCTACATTTAATCATATTCTTTTAATTTTGTCATATTGCATCCACAACTTTGAGCAACTTTCACTTTTACTCCTCAACTATTGTGGCATTGCCACATTTAGTCTTATCCTTTTAATTTTTCCATATTAAATCCATGACTTTTATTTAATTGCTACCATTAGTCTTCCGTTAAAAATTTCATTAATTTACCGTTGGAATTGAAATAATAAAGAAAAAAGTCATTACACATATTGTAACTCATATTTCAAAAACATTAAAATATTGTAAATATCAAATTATGTAATAGCGTAACTCATAGAAATATGAGTTACGATATATGTAAGGATTTTTTCCATTGTTATATATCAATTTAAGAATATCACTGTGTTTCAATATCGTAACTCATATTCTGAACATATTTTTATGAGTTACGATATTACATCTTTTTATATTTACAATATTTCTAATATGTTTGAAATATGATTTACGATATCTATAAGATTTTTTTTTCTATTTGTTATTTCTTAATTCTAACCGTAAATTAATGAAAATTTTAACGGAAGACTAATATAATGGTGACAATCAAATGGAATTCATGGATGTAACATGACAAAATTAAAAAAAAAAAAAAGACTAAATATGAAAATGCCACAATAGTCGATGACTAAAGTAAAAGTTGTTCAAAGTCATAGATGTAATATGACAAAATCAAAAGAATAAGACTAAATGTGACAATGTCATAACAGTTGAGGACTAAATGTGAAAGTTAATTAAAATCAGGGATGTAATATAACAAAATTAAAATAATAGGATTAAATATGATAATATCATAATAGTCGAGGACTAAAAGTGGAATTTGGTCTTTATTAGCTTTCGTATTTATACCAAATGTATACGAGTGGAATCCGTATAGGAATCTCCACAGAGAATGAAGAGAACATTCCAAATTCCAACTCCAATCGGGGCGTGTCAGCAAAGCAGTGTGCCAGTGTGGTCCCCATTTTCAGTGATTTATACAAAAGGGATAATTCACTTGGACCTTGACATTTGAATAAATTAATTTCGACCCCTGAAGTTTCATTAATTAGAAACTAAACACCCCAATTTCATTTTTTGTTTCACTAAATTTCAATTACTATATAGTGTAATGACATTTCAGTTACTATTCTAAATAGGTGATCATAAGTTTAAATTTTGGTGGTGGGGGTTTAAATTTTTGGATTAAAAATATTTGAGAAAGTATAAAATAGATAATACATTGTAAAGAATCATGAATATTTTTTTTAAAAAAATTAAATTTAAAAGAACTTTAAATTGGAATTTGTTGAACCGAGCCAATCTATGAACAAAAAAAATATATGACTTAACTCAGTGTATACTAAAAATAATGTCAGCTTTAATCTAAGTACTATATAAATGAGTCTAACCAGTTGCCCCAAATGGATTGAGTTTGAACCAAGTTTCTGGCTAATCCACTCGATTGACACCTTCTAGGTTATTAGGTTAACATTTAATAACACATTAGGGGTGAATGTATAATTGTAAAAACAACAGGGATCAAATTTGTACACTTATTATAAACCTTAGTGGGTCCGATGAAATTACCCGCATTGCAGTGTATATTAATATATAGGATAAACATTATTAGCCCTAAGAAATTCTCCCTCCAAGTTTCGAGCCCAAAAATCATTTTTATTTGTAAAATCCCGCCGATGGCCGCCACTGAGGCCGCAGAGCTAGATCAAGAGTTGATGAGCCACCGGCGGCTGCCGTGGATCTGAAAACCGTTGACGAAATGGAGATTGATAATGAGAAAACCCCAACGAATTCCCCGTCAAAACCCTCATCTCCCGACCCCTTCGAATCCCCACCGCCGCCACCGTGCTGGCGGTGAAGCATCAGAGCTGGATCAATTGTGAGGAAGAGGACATCTGGAAGGTGACGTCGAGGAAACTGTTTGAGGAAAGCCCGCCTGCTCTGCCGGCCCCAATAGCCATTCTCGCCGCCGGTGCCGAAGAGGCGAAAGAGACTGTTGAGTTACAAGATGAAAGTTGACAGAAAAAAAAAAAAATTAAAGGTTAATATAGATTTTGTTTTAAGATAGATTAAATTTGTACACATGTGGATTAATTTAATAATTATTCTCTAATATATTTGTATTGTTAGTCTTGTTGATGATTTTACAGAAAGGACTAATAATTGACTATGATTTTGTTATTAATTTATATTATTATTAGTATAATTATTCTATACAATTTATTTTTATCATTATATTGTTGCTGCTGTGCTATGGCCTACTTTGGTTGATAAACCTAATGTGTTTGGAATTATTTTTTGAGTTGAGCATAAGGTGTTTGACTTTTTCGTTTCTCTTGTAAAAGTTTCTATACATTTTCATTTGAATCCTATTACATTTATAAAAGATTTCTATTTTTTTCTGAAAAAATGAAAAATTTAAAAAGAAGAAAAAAAATTGAAAAATAAAAACAGCACACTATCATTTTTTTTTTTTTTAGTTTCCATTCATCTCTTATTCAGTAACATATACTATCTAGTCAATAATACAAATCAAAATCATGCCACAAAAATATATAATCCAAAGTAGATCATTCTCATTTCTACTTAGGGTGTGTTTGGAACCCGGAAAATGACTCTTAGGAATCAATTTTCCGGGTTTTCGGTTGTTGTTACATTGGGAAAAGGACTGGTCAAAGGAAAATGGGTGTAATCATTGAATTAAAGGAAGACAATTTAGAAAATGACTCCCTTTTTTTGGTGAAGTCATTCAACTTTTACATCAACATCATCAAACACCCATACACCACACACCATACACATACACCGTCCCTCATCACCACCTACCACCCCACCACCACCACCATTACCCGTTTGACACCATCTCGCCGCCGCTGCCACCATCTACCCACCTAACCACCGCAACCACCGTCGCCCACCACCACCATACCACCCCACACCACCGCCACCACCAACACCGCAAACCACGCCGCCGCCCACCCACCATACACACCAACCACCCGCCCCACACTACTCATACACCGCCGCCGCCACACCACACATACCACCGCCACCACCACCACACCACGCCACCACACCACCACAACACCACCGCCGCCACACACACCATGACCACCTGCAACACCACCACCTACACCACAGACCACCGAACTACCGTCGCCGCCCCACCACATACACCGCAACCACGTCGCACCCACACACCACCACCAACGCAACTAACTACCACCACCACACACCAACACCACACCGCGCCCACCACCATACGACGCAACGCCTGCCTGCCGCCGCCACGACCCATACCACGAACCAACCGCCACCACACCACCCACCATACCACCCACACACACCACGTTCATACCACCACCGTCATACCACACCAATTATTTATAGTATTATTATTATATTATTATTAATATATATTATTATTATATAACGAATAACACCACTACACTACCCACCAGCCAGCACCATAATATTTTTATATACTTATTAGTTTTTGTTGAAAACTTAGTATTTTTATATTATATTAAAATTAATATCTTATATTATTGTATATTATTATAGCAGTTGTAATATTCTAAATAAATAATTAAAATGTTAATTAATACAATTCTACTCATCTTCTACGAAAAATGAACCAAACACAAAAAAATTTTCCACGAATGCAAACCAAACACCGGAGAAGGAAAATGTTCCGAAAATGACTCATTTTCCACGAAAACATTTTCCAGAAGTCATTTTCCTGTCCAAACGGACCCTTAATGTTATATTATTGGCAAGTGAGAGTACAATCCGTACAAGCGACCTTTTTTTTCTTTTAATTTTTCGAGATTGCAGTAAAATAGACAATCAGTAATTATGCTATCCTTAAATTTGATATTATCATTATAGTTTTTCTTTATGTGTCAAAAAAGGAAAACCATCCATTATTCTAAATGTGCACAAGTCCTCGAGATAGATCAACCAAAAGGATATTGACAGAATCAAACGCGATAACCTTCTGGTTATAAGAATAAATGTTCCACACCACATAAATCTATTTCAGACAATATGGACTTTATCTATAGGTTGCGTAAAATTGCGCTAGCACTAAGCACTCGTATCACCATAAATAGTGATCTATAGCAGCACTAAGACGGCATATTAGGCCAATTTTTCTTTTTAAGGGATTATTTCACTGAAAACGATGGTCTTGCCGAAATAACTCTAAATCGTTCAAACCCCTCAAAGTTTTTTAGATTAATATTTAATATTTTAGCGTTAACTATTAAAGTATTAAACAATTTATAATTATCAAATCTTTAAAAAATTCTAAAAAAATACACGGGCATCAACCCCTCGAGCGCCTATCAATTTTTTTAACCATGTTTTTTTTTATTATTTTACAAACTATTACATCAAATATCACCATAATCACCTCCACCAACGCTCGAACCCACCACCTCCCACATAGAAGAACAACCAATCGTTATACCGTGCACCAGGGCGCACATAGCAATGTGCGCCTCACGTCTCCCAAACGACGTCGTTTTGTATTCTGTTATAAAATTTTGTGTTTTCAAGTATAAAATTCTGTACATTAGAAATAGGGGATTTTTATCCTTTTAAAAAAGATTATGTGTTTTCAAGTATAAAATTCTGTGTTTTCTATTATATAAATGCTATACATTCGAAACATGGAAATTTTCAGTTATAAAATTCTCTGTTTTCAGGTATAAAATTCTGTGTTTTCAGGTATAAAATTATGTGTTTTCTATTATATAATTCTGTACATTCGAAACATAAGAATACATGAAATGATTTTATTGAAAAAGAAAAAGACACACAAGTATTATATATATATTGGAATAGATGTCAATAAATTAAATCAAATTAAGATTATAATCTGTGTCAGAATTTAGATTAACATAATTCAAAGAGACTACCATCTGCATTGTTCTTGAATTTAGATTAACATAATTCAAACAGAATTTAGACTAACATTTCCTCATAACTAGAGGAAATTTGTTCTTGTTCTACCATCTGCATTGTGGTAAAGGCACAGAATTTGCTGATAAGCTACTCTCACATTCTTTCAAAATGAAAAATACACAACTTTCTTTACTCAAATTCACACTGAAAAAAAATGGTGAAATCTTACATGTAAAAAATAATAAATAATGCTTAGCCAATAAATACCGTGCAAAAGGTAAAATCTTGCATGTCACAGAGTGTCAAAATCAGTACCTTTTCCACATCTCAGAAATATCACAAGTACATGAAATAGTAGTCTACACATTAACACACGTTATTTCTAACACCAGATTTACACACATAATAACCTCTTACCTCAAACACGGGATGTTGTCCAAACCGCAATCTACAAAATCAGTTCCTGCCTGCGTTACCCGGACGTTGGTTTCTGAAGTAGCTAAGAAGTGCTTGAGCCTGCAAGGAGACAAAGCAATACGTTTTTTTTAATCCAATCCGAAATAAAGATTGAAATGGGCATATTATCTTGTTACCGTCAAACCTTTTCTTTAGCTCTGGGGGTGCCAGATTGCGAGAGGGCTACTAATGGAGGTACAGCGCCTTCTTGGAGAACCATATTACAGTGCCGACCACTGTTTGTGCATAATTGCAGTAGAGCAGCAGCTGCATTTTCCTTTCCTCTTGCAGATCCCAACTCGACAACCTCGACCAGAACAGGATCCCTTCTTCCTGACCAATTGCTACTCTTCCCTCGTGAATGGTAGAAAGATTCGACAGAACAGCAACTGCTTTATCAACCATCCAGCAGCGGGGTCCATCAAGTCTACGAGGTACTTCACTGCACCTGCGTCCACAATTCGAGTCTTGTTTTCAGGATGTATTGACAAGTTAAACAAAGCTGTGGCTGCATCTTTCTTGCCCCTAGGAGTTCCATTTCCCAATAAATCAACAAGCGGTTGTATTGCCCCAGACTTCCCAATCTTAATCTTGTTATCCTCAATAACCGAGAGGCTAAAAAGAGTGGCAGCCGAGTTTTCTTTAGCCTCAGGGCTCCCTGTCTGAAGGACATGAATCAAAGGTTCAATTGCATTGGCATTACCAATTGCAGACTTGTTATTATCATTAATTGATAAATTAAGGAGTGCAGTAACAGAATTTTCCTGCACTTGTGGGTCTACCGAATAAAGTAAGTTAACTAACAGACTGATAGCACCACAATTTGCAATCACAATACGGTTGTCCATATTATGCTTTGCTAGTAATCGGAGTTCAGCTGTTGCTTCTCTCTGCAAATCAATAGAAGTGTTCTTCAAGTCCTCAACAAGCTTTTTAACTTGCTCCTCCACTTCTGCAATATCAGCCCTTGTTCCAGCAGCAGTGGAAGAAACTATTCTCGGAACAAAGGCCTCAGATGACCTGCGCCAGAAAGGAGGACGAGGCCTTGTCCCAAGTGGTGACAGGAACTCAGACTCTCTCCTCGAGGCAGCCATTGTAGCAGCAGGTTTAGATTCTGATGCAACCTTCACTGAAGTATCAGCACTGGCAGATGAAGACATCTCATTTCCATCATCAGCACTCGCATGTGAAAATTTTGAATCAGACAGCGTGCTGGGTGCAGAGGTAGTTCGGTTATGGCCATGATGGAAATCTTCATCAGCTGATGACACGCAATTCATAGTTAGTGGCATAGAATAGCGGCTAACTTGGTCCATACTCTGTTTTCCTGAGTTTGCCAACCCGTCTTCGGAACTCTCAAGAGACATCCGCTCAACATTCAATCTATTACTTTCAATTTCTGGCAAAGATTCCTCTGAAGATGAACGGAGATGAGACTGAGATGTTGTCTCAATTTGAATTGCAGTAGATGAGGTTGAATTTTTCCTTGGGGAATCGAAAGAGTGAGTTGATTCAGGTGAAGTTAGAATTATTAGCCTTGAATGAGGAAAGATATGATTCTCCCTGGGTGTACCAGATTCCATCTGTGCTATAACTGGAGTAGTATTGATTCAAGCTAAAAGGCTTCACTGGATCAGGCAGCTTTACATCGTTTGATTCACACCAATTTGCAATCAGTGCCTTAACACGTGTAGTTGGGAATAAGATTCGGATGAGCCAGGGTCTGCCGTGTCTTAGGGCAGACATTGAGCCCAAGATCAATCCAACTTTTTCGAATGAAAGCTCGTTCATAAGTTTGTCCAGATGCAACAATTACAGGGTCTGTCATGAGCTCAAGTGATAGGAGGACAACAGAAATCTGCAGGTATCGGCACAGAGGTACAGCTCTCAGAATGTTTCATCATTACAAGGGACTCATGCATATGAGTAACAAGAACACTAATTTGCTCAATATATTCAACTTCATCACTCTTTTCTGCTTGTTCTGCATTCTCCTTCAACTTTTCAAGTGCCACGAGCTCAATTAGAAGTTCCTGGTTTGACTTTAAGCTCAGCGAGTCTGCTATTTTTGACATGCTATCTGAGCTAGCCCCAGAACCTTCCACTTGATTTTTTATAGCTTTTCTGATGATTGGTGATAACAATTCATTATCAATTGACTTGATTTTCAGTATACATTGCTGCAAACCAAACACGGGGCATCCAGTTCAGGAGTTTAAATGTACTTCTTTCAGATGAGTATAATGACAGACGAATTGGTATATGTGTTTAACTAAACTCTGGTGTATAAAAATAATGGGAGATAAGAATATATACAAGTCAGCACGTACCTCAAGAGATGTCAAAGCTTGCTTCAGCAGGAAGCGAACAATCAGAAGAGACAAGTAGCTCAAGAATTTCCAGGCTGCAACTCTGAACCTTTACAATTAATGATTCGGCTTGCAAAACCTGCATGTAATCCAATAATCAGCTAGATAAAAATAGTGTAGCTAAAACTACTCCCTTTTAGTAGCATAGGGTAAAGAATTCAAAAGGCTTTACACCTTAACCAAAAAGTAAGATCAGCATGAAAGAGGAAAGGGACAAAGGGGTTCTTTACCACATCTAACAACAGACAGGAAACCACACTTTCAATTAAAGTTTTATTGCCCTTTATCATGAGCATTTGATTCAGTGATTTCAAATCCAGAGGTTAGTTGGGTGTGGGTGTGGGTGTGGGTGTGTGTGTAATTTAGCTAAAGACATCTGATGACAATACAAAATAAACTTTACTGCTCAATAGTTGCCAGGTTTCGCAATAGCTCCCTTAGTTGATCAATAGAATGGCCGAATCCAGCAAATGCTTTTTGAAACAGTTCATCAGAGACTATTTCAGAATCAATAATGCCATAGAGAATTGGCTTTAATAGCTTCAGTATGTCTTCTGCCTTCCAATAATACTTAAGAACTAGTAAAGAATTGATGTTTTCCAGTGATGATATATGAAAGAAGCTTGAGATGTTGTTGAGAAGTGCTTTTAATAAAGAAATCTCCATCCCGCCTGTTGTTTAAAACAGTATATATCCTCAGGTAAAGGAAACCAATATTAAATAAAACCTGAAAAATAGAGATGGAAATAAGTAAAACACCCAAGAGAAGTCAAAATTACAAAATTGTATGAAAGACATTGATCCTCAAATATTCCTGTTACCAACTTGAATTCTGAGAAAAAATCACAGAAACTCTAGTATGAGAAGAACAATTCAACTCTAATTTCTGGTTTAGTGGGCTGAAAGCCTGCAGCACAAAATTGACAGAAATAAGGAACATCTAATTTCTAGAAAACAAAGATATGAAAAACCATATTAATTGTATCAAACATCTAAAGTCTAGCAAAAATAACTTGATAGTGATCTAGCATTGTAGAAAGATAATAATTTCATAATTTAAGCAATAAAACTCACCTAATTAATTGCTGGTTATATAAAATGTGCAAATTAGAGTACAAAGAGATTAACCATTATGAGTTTGTCTGCAATGGAAAAGAAACACTGACAGGAAATTACTAATGTACAAACCTTAGGAGTAAAATCCTCAGCTTCAAACGGTCATATTGATTTATCGGGTGATTTTAAGAAGCCAAGAAAACTTCCACGGCACAAATACACTTCTCAACTATCCTTGATTGGCACCAACATCTAATAAGCTTCACAGGATGAAAACCTGCAATTAAAAAAAATAAAAAATAGAACTCTAAAAATTAGTCTCAATAGAACCTATGTAATTCAGCAAAGTAAAAGGGCGCCTTGACACCCCTCATTTTTACATGTTTTTTTTAGTTAAAAGGCAACCCAGGAAAAAGACAATACAATAAAATGCACAACTTTTTCCAAAAATATCACTTAGGTGCACTAGAACATTGTCATAGAGCCCAATTATAAGTGAAACCTCAAGGTGAAAAAAGATTTACTTGTTTATTCCTTTCTTAAATAGATTCAATAATGGAAACTAAAGTTATAATAATCTACAATGTGATACTGCAGCCAGCCTAGATGTTATCTTTCAATTGGATCCATCAAAAGAAGGCATTCTAGAATGTGATGTTGAAAACAGCCAAAATTTTATCTTCCAATTGGATCCACCAAAAGAAGAAGAAGCAGTCAAGCAGATATCCTCATACCCATTAGGCCAATAATGGAATTTAATGTAGTCATTGCACTATTAATAGATTATCACAATTCCAAATTATTCAATAACATTGACTGCAATAATGAGAAGTACTGGCAACAAGTTTTGATGGCTTAACTTCCATTTTATGTGAATGAGTTATATTATGAGCCAGTGTATGCCAAGGGAAGGCACAAAGCAAACTAGTATGACATAGCTAGAAATCAGGTCAAATGTGACTTAGTTCTGCAGTCAAAGTTTTCATTGCAGTTGATTAGTTTGTTAGTGCTCTTATATTCGGAAAAACTAACAAATTGTATATCCGAAATTCCAAATTACATCCATGTCAACCAAGCATAAGATATCTGGCTTTGTCCACTCTTATACAATTCAGCCTTATCCACTCTTATCTAAGTGAGTTCTTATCCAGTTATCGAACCTTATGCACTCTTATCCAGTTGAATGGTACATGTAATTGTTAGCCAGTGAAACTCATAATTTGAAAAGGATGGAAAGCAAGGCAGGACTCCTTTAGACATCAAAATGAGTTAATTTTTTCAGAAAATACAAAAATGGCAATATCAGTAACTACAGCATTAGATGCATGATCTTATTGTAAGAACTTTGGGCATTACAATCCCACTAGGAGTCTCTTTATTTCCACAAACTAAAGTAGGCAACTTGACAGACAACTCTTAGCAGATTGTCCTCAATAACATTATGTCATTCAAAATTCTCAAAATAAAATATGAGGTACAAAATCAAGTTCTACTATAGCCAAACCCAAGGAGACCCAAAACACCAGACTTGCTTAACATCATCACCATTCAACAACTACCCCGCCCATAAAAAAAAAAAAAAAAAAGATGCCACAACCATCTCCTCCAACTGCAAAATTGCAGTTGGCATTTCCAATATTTTTACTGGAATTTTCCGTTAGGCAAAATTAAGCTGTAAAAAGGGAATATTAAAAACAAGCAAAATCAAAAGGGGAGCACAAATCACATCTGAAAATCCAGTCTTGATAAACCAAGCAACAAAAAATCAATGTACAATTGATGACCTAATGAGAAATAATAAAATAAAAAAGAATGAATGGAATTGAAAAACATTAGCTTGAATCTGAGAGCTTCGAATTAAGAACTCGGGCAGAATTGAGTAGAACGATCGAAGAACAGCGAATCAAGGCAACTAGAATCGGAGATATTGAAAAGAAAAAGGCCTCTATGGGACTAGCCTCTCACTTCAATTTTCATTTATTTGATTTTGCTTTTTAGTCTTCATAGTTGACAGACAGTGGTTTTACAATTATTTTTTTTAAAAAAAAATTATTTATATCCTCTGGCAGTTGAATATCTCTGATTTCTTCTTTGGGTTGGGAAATGATAAAATTGAAGACCATGCATTCCAATTTAGTACTTTATCAAATCAAATTCATTATATATATCTTGCAAAAAAGAATTATACAGTATATATTATAATACTAGTATTTAAATAAATGTCTAATATTAGTAAGGTATATTAAAATATTAGATTTATTTAAATTTATATATTTATATTATTTATAATAATATATATAATAAATAATAATAATAATAATAAAATAATAAATGGGGAGGTCATGTGTTTGAGTACTAGTGAGGGCTCTACATGTACATAGTCTGTAGTACTCAAAATAATAACGTAATTCATTTCTATAAAGTGTTTATTTAGATTTTAGGAAATAAATAATAATGTAAATTATTTTTATAAATGTGTTAGTTAGATTTTAAGAAATAACTTATATAGTACTTAAATATTATTATCATTGAAGAAGATAAAGAAATATATTCTGGATGCAATGTGCATGTAATAATAATTGAAAAACGATAAACGAAAACCTATAGATGGTTAGGGGTATTTTTGGACCAAAACTATGTATTATAGTACAAACTTTCATATCATAATTTGATGTAGGTAGTACTAGTTATATATAACATATATAGGGGGTCGAGTGATATATATATATATATATATATATATGGAAACAAGTTTCAAATGCGGGGCGAGGGCCCTTCCCGTGCATCGTGCGGTGGTTTTCAGAATACACCAACAGTGTTAACAATATGCACCAATAGTGTAAGAGAAACACACAACAATGAAATGCAAAAATACACTAAAAATACACAACACAGCCAAAAAATACACCATACACTTTATACCACTAATGATGTTTTGTAGTGCATTATCTAACGGTGATGGTGGATATTTGCTGTAACTATTGGCTGTATTTTAACAACCGCCGCACGACCGCACTGGAAGGGGTCTCGCAGCACCTAAACTCGACGATAGTGGAAGTATATATATATGATATATATATATATATACTACTAAGGTCATATTATAGGTACTGGGATATATATGAGTATATGGATATATATATAGTATATAGGGTTGATGTGTCACAATGTATACCAACACATACTATAGGAGGACTGTGCCGAATTGATTCACGAGCACAACAACGATAGTTCATGCACACAATTTAATACATAATAGCATTACAAAGAATACATGTAAACATCAGTGCTTTCGAAACTCAGGCTCTATTAATTAAACAAACATATGCACACGACATACAAACTGTGACACCACGACTTACATTAAGTCAGACCATGACATACAGACAATGACACACAATATACACCAATCTGCACCAGTCCTCTAGTGGAGAGGTGATAGTGGGTCCTCATTTGAACTCAAACCTATATATATATCTATATATTAATTACGTATATTTATATACTAATATATATATATCTAGATAGTACTCCCATACCATACGTAGTATAGTATATACTATATAGAGAAGAGCAGAGGAGACAGGGGAGAGGGCGGGGCTTCAGGTGCGGCAGTGTCTTACGGTGCGTTATTTCTTAGGGCGCCACCAATAGTTCACCAAATATGCACCATCAACATTAGGAAATACACCACACAAAAACAGAGTAAACAGAGCCCTGCATCACCAAACACACACCATTAGGTGTGAGTAAAAACACCATACACTGTTCGGAAATACACCATTTGGGGTGGTGAGTTATATGGTGTATTTTTTTTGAGTCTTGTGGTGTATTTTTGGAGTCTGTGGTGTATTTTGTGATGTTTTATTACATTTCATTGGGGTGTGTTTTTATTACACTGTTGGTGCATATTGTTAACACTGTTGGGTGTATTCTGGGAATATTGGACCGCACCGCTCCGCACGGGGTAAGACCCCGCCGCATATGGAGCCGCTTTTACTTATATAGTATATATGTGGTGTGTGTGGGTGTGGCTTGGTGTGCTGGGTGTGTGCCCTGTGTGTGGTGCTGTGTCGTGTGTGTGTGTGTGTG
>VALG01004819.1:0-12753 GCA_009835305.1 Ipomoea purpurea | reverse complement strand
TTGTTGCATCAGGCCACTGTAGGAACCACCATTTGCCTTCTTTCTTGTGGAGTTTCACAGTGTGGTAGCTTCACTGGTTGTTGGTTTCTTGGCCTTTGCCTAACTCTTTTCTTTGGATTGCCTATGACAGAATATCACAGTTAGATCATAAGTAAATTTAAGCTATAGGAATATTTAAAACATGTTATAAGCCATAACACTTACCAATCTCTCCCTAACAGCAGGATCTTCAGGGCATTTTCTTTGTTGTGGCCTTCCTTCTTGCATTTGGTACAATGCATCTTCACATGGCTCCTTTTCAAATGGATACCATCATTGGAGACCTCATCACCTGCCTTCTTTTTCCCAGTTTTGGATACCTCAGCAACTCCCTCTTTTTTCCCAGATGTGGATATCTCATCCATTCCCTTCTTTCTTGCTGTTTTGGGTCTTCCTGGCTTGGCAGTGTATACAGGTGGAAGAGGTGGCTTTCTATCAGTTTCAGGCCACTCAGTAGGACCTGCCATAGGCTTGATGCTTCCTCCATAGGCCCTCAGGTATGTTTGTGTGAAATAGCATTGGTGGACATAGTCATTCACTGGACCTTACCATGCTTCATCCAAATGGCACTTATAGCATGTCTACAAGGAATACCAGTCAAGTCCCAACTCCTACAACTACATGTCATTCTACCCAAGTCAACTTCATGCTGCTCAAATTCACTAAAATCACCCCACGTGTCTCAAACAAGTTGTCATCACTCTGTATGACTGTATACCCATTAGCCTGTTTTTTCATACTGAGCTATTTTCTTAATAATCCTAGGGCATATAGGCCATCCATTTCCATGCCTCTTTCCTACACTGATACAGCCTATGCATAATCTTCTTCCTCAATGTTTCAAGGCAGCTAATTAAAGGTTCTCTCTAGCATCTAGAATAACAGAATTATAACACTCACAGATGTTATTGACCAAGATATCACAATGCGCATTTGTATTAAAATGTGACCTGGACCACTCTGAAGGGGTTTTTCAACAAGCCATTCATATGCCTTAGAGTCAATGTCTTCATCTTCTTCATTGCTGCTGTGAAGGTGTTCATTGTTGTGGCCCTAGCAGCATCCCATAATCCATCTTTAATGGCCTTTCCAGTGAAGCCAGCTAGTTTCATATTCCCATGTAAATGTCTCACACAAAATCTGTGAGTCACAGCTGGAAGAACTTCATCAAATGCAGGGAGTAAACCTTTTGCTTATCTGCCAAACAGTTAGGTAACACTTAGAAATAAATGAATGCAAATCTGACTTAAGATGCTGTAATTGAATGTTAATTCAAGTTAATTCACATACCTGAAATGAATGTTTAATTCAAGTTCATCAGCTGGGGTTATTGCAAGATCTGACTTAAGATGCTGTAAAAACCAAATCCAACTCCTTATTCTCTCCTTCTACATGTGCATAAGCAAGAGGAAAGACACTATCATTTCCATCCACTCCAATAGCTAACAACAACTGACCACCATGCAATCCCTTCAAATGACACCCATCAACTCCTATAATAGGCCTACAGTACTTATAGCCAATTTTACATGCTTCCCAGCACATGTAAAATTCTTGAACCTTCTATTGCCATCATCTAGTTTATCACCCAACTTCACATGGTATTTGCTTCCTGGATTAGTCCTGTCAATCTCCAAGCAGTAACCTCATAGTTTGTTAAAGCATTTTTCTTCTTCACCATAAATGGCAGCCCTTGCTTTCCTCATTGCCCTCCATGCTTGCCTTCTGGATATTGATATTCCATCAGTAGTTGACACCTTTTTAAGGAAATCCAGATGCTGTCCAGTTGGAGTTTGATGCAACCTCATTCTTCACCTTTTCTGCAATGTGTAGTTGGAGTTTACATCGTAGTTTATGTTATTCCAAGACATACAGCCCATCATGCTTGTCATTATTGCTGTAACTCCCTCCTCAGTCATCTTCTTCTGAGGCTTCGCTTTCCTTAGTTGTAATCCTCCCTAAGGGACATGCACGTTTCATTGCACTCAACAAATGCACCTTTTTACCTCTATCATTTTTTTATGCCTACAGAATTTCCTTCTCCCTTTGTTTCATTTCATTTGCTACTAATTATAAATTGCCTCTAAAATTTCTTGCCTTAGAAAAAATGTTGAATCCCAAGACAGAATCGGTAGTTGTGTGCCATCTCAATTTTCCCTTTAAACGTTGCCAGTTGATATCCTCTTTTTCCTCTTCAGTTATCATTGTTTTCTTCACTTCCCTCATCAGAAAATTATCTCCAAATCTTTCATTAACTTCCACTCCCAATGCCAGTTTCCAGCATCATCTTAAAAACCACCAAACTCAGGCAGTCTGAATCAACAAATTGCTCAAACTCAAGGTCATCTAACTCCACAGAACTTCATCTGACTGTCAGCATTCCTCCTCACTTTCCCATTCAGCTTCACTTTCAGGATCAGCATCATCAACACCCTCAGCCTTCCTCAAGCATCCTCATGGCGCCTCCTCAACAACCTCAGCATCAACATCCACCCTCATGCACAACCCAAATCTCATATTTCATTATGCACCTCTATTTCTTTGAACTAAATCCCATGTACCCTTCCAAAATCTGAAAGTATTCTCTTTCAATCCCATTTTTGATAGTATTCACAAACATCTTTCATGCTATCTATTATTTCATACCCCAAAACACTTAACCTATATCTCTAAGTGTGAACAATCCCCAACTCTCATTCACATCAATTATTTGTACAGAACCACTAGTAGGTCTGGCCCCCTAATCAGATGCTAACTAGGTCTATGATCTATTTATTTTATCCCCTACCCACCATGCTTAAACCTTCATACAAAAACCAACCCCGAGGAACATTACCTGTACAGCAAAGTAGGGCCACAAAATAGGTCATTACCACAGTGGTTACTACTATAGCAAGCATAAAGTGTGGAATTTGAAATGGTTTTACGGTAACTCCCTTAGATCAACGTGGTCCTGTCCTAGACATCTTAATATAGTCAATCACAACACTCAAAGGCACATTCACACATGTGTCCCCAATTTCAAGCCACCCTTTCACAACTTATTTACAGAAACAAAAGGACATAGCTGACACCATGTCGCCTCCTTTCAACCCTCTGTGGTCCCCAATTTCAAGCCACTAGCATATGTGCTCTTCAACAAAATAACCAAAAAACAAATCAGAAAAATCACTCCACTTTTAACCAAATATGCAGTTCATGGTCTCGCCACACCTAGACAGGGCCCCCATGGGTACCATAAACAAAGCCCAATACTCATCACTCTAAACGAATGCAGTTCAAATACTCAAATTTGTACAAAAACAACCATATATCGGGTGAGGTTTCCCGTACACAAAGAACTTTCTCAACTGGCTAAGTTCACATACCATTCTCGCATTTGCCGTTTGTCTAGAACCCATGACTCGTTGGAAGCCCTATTCTCGCCTGGAATTCTGACCTCGCAATTGCTACTTCGTCGATGAAAGATTCCTTCGCAATCGCCACTACATTCGCCTGAGATTTTGTTTAGGTTTGTTAGTGGAAATTTGGGAATCAATTGATTGAGGGATCGATGGACGTCTGTCTCCAAATTAGTTGTAAAATATAATTAAAAAAACGTTCCGCATAATGTGAAGGTGACTCATGCCCTTCACATTTTGACGTCTCAGACGGACAAAGGACTACGGGAGCAGGACGTGATTGGCCATCCTTTTGGGGAACTCCGGGAGGGGATTGACGGCCGGTTAATTATGGAAGATTAGGGACCATTGGATTGGCGATGGCCACCAAAACTCGAGGACCATAGAATGGTATTACTTCTATATTATATACGGTGATATATATTTGTACTAATATATATGTATTATATATATATTACCAATGTGAAAATTTTCTTTTTAATCTTTTCATGGAAAATAAAAAGAATTCAATGATTATAAATTTTTATATCAATAATTTAATAAATATAATATTACATCAATAATTCAATCAATAATACATTATTATATATTCTATCTCGCAATAATCTTGATTGAGCTGCAATCCATTATTGTGTGCATCATGGTCCACACAAACTGTATGTACTTATGTCTATATTTTGAATGTTATAAAATAATGTATATTTAATACAAAAATAATGTATGGCAGAACGCTCATCAAGGGTGGCCAACCACGACATTGATGACCGTTGTCAGATCGACAAAATAAAAGATAAGCATTCTTGTTATTATTATTATTAATTTGCTTTTATGTTATTTTTTTTATCAATTATTTAACGTGCTCAACTTCCAACTTATTCAAATGAAACCAATATTGTGAAAATTTACACACCACATTACATGACAAGCTCAGCTCTGTCACTCATATTACATGGCAAGCTCCGCGCTGTCACTCAAATTGACAAGCTCCGCGTTGTCACTTACATTACATGACAAGCTCCATGTTGTCACTTAAAGTTACATGGTTAGCTTCGCGCTACCTGTAACAATAATGGTAACAAATGAGTAAGTGCGCAGTTGGTCACAAGAAAGGAAGATAGGAATTTCAATTCTTAACCTATCTTTTAACCAAGAATCTCATATTTAATCAAAACTAAAGGCATGTCTGTCTAATCACATCTTATTTATTTATCTTGCAGGAAATAATTACAAAAAGCTTATCGGAAAGGAAGAATCACTTGAGATTCAGCCATAAGGAGTTAATGGCATGAAAGAAGACTCTTTATAGCACTAAAGATTGCACTCATAGTTGTACTATTTTTCCCTTAGCTAAGTTTTTTCCTACTGGGTTTTTCATAGTCTAAGATTTTTAACAAGGCAACTAGGGTAATCTAGGCACCCTAAACTCAGCTCTGGCTTAGGGGCTCACCATGGACCGCACAGTTTAACGGTTGCATTCAAAAAATACCACAACCTAGAAGACTTGACTTTTAGAAACGGAGAACGGATCCGAGAATATTTTTTAGATACTTTCCTGAGACATTGACTTCGCGAAATCTCAAGAAAGTGGGGGACTAGATGATGGATGGTATACTAGGGGGGGGGCACATGGACCGGTCCAAGAAAGTAACTGGATCAAGGAAGCCCAAGAAGTTTACCCAGTACGGAACAACTCCAGAGTCCGTTAAGGATTGAGCTTATTTTTCCAATATTGCAATATAATTAGAATTGGACTCATTATTTCTAGTATAATAGAATTAGGTCTTATTATGTAACAAAGACTCCCAATATGAGGCAGTGTAGAATTCTAATTCCTTATAGGGCTCTAAGCTCAAAATATGTATAAATAGACCCCTTACATAGAGGATGATGATGCAATTTCCACCATACGAGGACTCTCAATATTCACAAGAAATACTCATTAATACAAAGTTCCTATATTCTCGTTGTTATTCTAATGGTAGTGTTGGCCTGCCGTTGACTGCCCAAAAGTCATAAAACCAACAGTACTGAAGTACATTTAGCTCATCAAAACTTTATTACAAAAATATTCCTATCAATTTCTTTAAAATAATAAGGATAAATATGAAAAAAAATGGTTGGGAAGCTAGGAGCTTATTTTAAAACGCTACCTAGCGTTCCAAAATAAGCTCTTATTTTAAGCTAGGAGCTTATTTTGAGAACATTACCAAACAAAGCTTATAGCTTATTAGTAGCTTAAAATAAGTTATAAGTTCCTAAATAAGCTTTTCCAAACAGACGCCCTCAAATAGACTAATTATGCTAAAACTGGCCAAATTCAACACAAAATAAGTTATAAGCTCCTACATAGGCTTTTCCAAACAGACTCTCCTCAAACAGACTAATTATGCTAAAACTGGCCAAATTCAACACAACTAATCGCAATACAAATTCATAGGATAAAACACAATTGATTGACAAATTAAACATTATCAACACAAGAAGTTTGTGGTGATTTTCTTCATGTTCCTAAAATAGCAAATTTAGCAAATCATCTTGGCCCTGTTTGGTAAAAAATTGGCCTATAGGTCAAGTTTGACTTATTTGCCCACTATTGATTGTTTGATTTAGTTAAAATATCAATATAAATGTTTGGTTAATTAGCTTTTTGCAACTCCAAAAGGCTAAAATTCAAAAAGCTACTCCAAACAACTTTTTCAATTAGCTTTTTGAGAAAAGAAACTATACCAAACAGCTATCAGCGAACAACTAATTTACCAAACACTTTTCTACAATAAGCTAATATTATCAACTATTCATACTCTCTAATTAACACAATCAGCTAATAGCTAACCGCTATCAACAAACAGCCATTTTATCAAACAGGACCTTATAATCAACCATTCGCCGCGAAAGTAATCAAGCATATAAATTATAAATAGAAAATTGATGACAGCCAAACTCACACTACTCAAAGCTCACGAATTGGAAATTGAGAAATTAACAAAGATCTTTATTTGCAAATAGAACATTCATGAACCAAGAATTTGAATTACAAATTACTATGTGGCCCACTGCAATTGAAAACAAAAACCTGAAGTGTGTAAAAATGGCAGATTTAATTCGCTCCCGCCAAGAAGATTCGCTGCTGCTAAGAAAATTCGCTGCTGTCTAGAAAAGAATGTGCGCCGAATTGAAGCTGCACACTTGCCACTGGAACCTGCTGAACGTACACTCCTTCTCTCTCAGAAATTAGTTTGGGTGTAAGAATTGATGTAGCGATGATGTGTGATCGGCGATGACTTGAGTTTAGTAAACCAAAATACTAAATAATAATAAAACAACCCAGTACTATTTATTAAAAAAAAAACAAAAAAAAAAGTAATTAATGCTAACAATATGTACATTAAAATATTAAAAATTGACTATTAATTAACAAAAGAGTATTTAAAATAATAATGAAAATAATATTTATCAGCAAGATTCCTCTTTTATCATCTCTAGAAGAAGGATATGGTAAAATTCTCCTCCTACATGCATTTTTTCCTTCTTAGTTTGTAATCTTTAAGAACTTTCTTCTTCTCATGGTGGGGTTTTGGTGTTCTAGATGAGTGAGGTGATGAAGATGTGCTAGGTTGAGCTCCTATAAGGTTTATGCTTGGATTTGCTAGCTTAAGAGGTAAACCCATGTCCATCAAAATGCTATTTTTCATTCTTATTATGTGGTTATCTATTCCTTGTGTTCTCCTGAGTATGTTTTGTTGAGAAATCTATGAAATATGTCTTGTTCTTAATGGTATCTTGTGTTGGAAATGTGTCTATTCTTGTATCCTTGAAGTCTTGATGGTGGATATGTATTTTGGTTTGAGATTATGAGATTCTGAAGTGTATTTTGCTCTCTATTGTCGAAGCCTATTGTTCTGCTTTGCTTATGTCCTTTCACCTAAGGGGACTAGACCACGGGTCCAAGGAACCCATGAGTCAGTCCCGTCAGTTCAATTTTGGGTGGAGTGGCAGGGTTGAAGAACCCGCCACTCCTTACCGTTTCAGTAGCGGGACGGAGCAGTGGGTTCTTCGAACCCGTCACTTGACCTCGTCGGTTTTGTTGTCTTACTGTTTCAACTTTGTTTATGATATTCCATCTTGTTTTGGTACGGTCTATCTTTTGCTCTCAATCTAATTCGTGGTGAAGTATTATGAGCTTCTAATCTTTTGTAAATTGTGTAGTGTCCCTCAATAAAATCCTATTTGAAATGCCAAGTGTTATATATATAATAACGTACCCTTCATTTTGGTAACCTATATCTATATCTATATTCGGAGTATAAATCATATGTTTGATATCAACCCTTTCTGTGTTGGACTGTGTAGGAGATTGAGCTTTGGCTCTGTACAAGTATGATTATTGTGTAGTAACTTGGTAAAAACATATCCTGGGTTACTTAAGTAAGGTTACGCTGGTTGGGTGGTGGTGACGGATGTGTGGGAAGCACCGTTCACTAGGCTTCACTACGGTGGAGTTCCCGCCTTTCTAGGTTATTGTGATTAGGTGAGGTTCTGTTGATTGGGCGGTGGTGACGGTTGTGTGGGAAACACCGTTCACTAGGCTTCACCGCGATGGAGTTCTGCCTTGCTAGGTTATTGGGTGAGGTTCTACTAATTGGGCGGTGGTGACGGTTGTGTGGGAAACACCGTTTACTAGGCTTCGCTGTGGTGAAGTCCCTGCCTTGCTAGGCCCATTGTGATTAAGTAAGGTTCCGTTGTTTGGGTGGGGTGGCGGATGTGTGGGATACACCGTTCACTAGGCTTTGATGCAGTGGAGTCCCTGCCTTGCTAGGCCCATTGATACCTCCACACTTGTCCATGACGCTTCGGTACTATGAATGATTCCACTTGAATATTATTATGATATGCTAACACTTGAAAAATAGAATTGAATCACTTATGTGACTATGATATGATTTGTAAAGGATATTTGAATGTATTATGTGATATATCTCTCCTCTATATATATCTATACCTAGGAATACTCTTTGATTAAGGTTTGGATTATGAAACTACTATGTTTAGAACTGTTGTTGTATTCCCTTGTATGATTATTCTAAGTCTGAGTTAATATGAGTGATATTATCAAATGTTTCTCTAAAATTTGAATTTGGTTTCAAAGTGTTTTATGAATATGAGGTTCTGTTTCTGAATCTACCGTTCTAACTGTGTACAAGTCTTTTGAAAACCTTCCTATAGGGTTTGTTAGATGGTAAATATGTTGCAAAACCTATTTTGATTATCAAAGTATATGTATGTAGTTTTACATGATGGAGTGGGGATTTGCTTAGCATTATTCGCTAACGTTTAAACTATGTTTTCAGGTTTGGAGTAAGGCAATAAAGAGAGCGCTATCTAGTTGTTGATATAACCTTACTCCTTACTTTAGTTGGTTTTGATGAACTCTGTAGTTGGCTTATGTTTAGACTTGATGTATTGACTTTAGTATTATGTTGATTTCAGATTGTGAACTTAGTTAATCGCCTTAGCGTTTGGGTTATAGTGTTTACCTAAGCGTGCCCTGACTAGTTTGGTTTTCAGCTTCCGCATTTTCAAATATTTCAAAAAGTTAAACTTTATCTCTTTACTTCCATTTATTCTTTATATTTCCCTTGTTAGAAATTTTGGGGTGTTACAAGAGTTGTCAGAATTTTTAGTCGTTAGACCACTTAATTTGTGCTGAACATATCTTTTTGGTTTGCACAAAATGTCTAGGATTTTTAAGGAAAATCTTCCTTGGTATGTGAACCTAGGACTCTCTTTGCCTTTTGTCACATTCACTAGTGTTTTAAGGTTTCAAACTGTTGGATTAGACAATGTCTCGAGTAGTCCTTTACGAATGGTTAACTGTCACTATTCAAGTTAACATTTCGAACTTTAACACTCTACTACCTCTCAGATAAGTATGGTTTACCTTACCATTCATTTCACTTTTACTTCGAAAGGTAGGCCCTTCCATCATTCGGCATTTGCAACCTTTCCGTCTTGTAGTCTTCTACTCTTCGAATCTTCTTCTTCAGTCTTCAACTTTTCGAGGTCTTCATCTTCAAGCTATTCGAGAGATAACTATTCGGGTTACCATTCGAATGTTTTGTTGAGACTGACCGAAATGTAACCTTTTTAGTTATCATTCAGATTGTTTTGTCTATCCGAATTGTGACTTCTCGAGTTATAATTTGGACTTCTTAGTGTTTCAAATAGTCTAAAAAAAACCCCAACATGTAATTGACATTATTATTATGGCAAATTAGATAGACTTTAGTTTAGAGTCAGTTAGTCCTTGAAGTATAAAGACATGATTGATCAAGAGATTCGTCAGAAGCGTCTCTGAAGATTATAGATGTTGGAAGTCATTTATTGAAGGAGTGTATGTGCTGGCAGACACCGTTAAGTCTTGAAGTGCATTTACAAGAAAGTCCTCAATCTGTTGGACACCTCAAAGGGTATGGACGTAATCTCATTTAGGTGTTGTTTGAATTTCTGATTACGTGTCCTGCACCTTTAACCAGAGATATATATTATGAGAGCTAACAAGCCACAAATCACTTACGGTTCTCATATTTAATCGTGACGTCAAAAAATTTCGGTATGCAAGGGTCGTATGAAGATGTAAGGTGTAAAGGGAATAAAACGGTGAGTGAGAACCACCCCGAGTATCGTACTCAAGGAATGACAACTTGGAAGTGAGCATAAGGTACAGTGATGTTGATTTGGCGTTTGAGTGATTCGATTCAAGTAAGGTTGAGTAAAGAGTTGATTGATAAGGAACAAAGAATGAAGAACTTAGAAGAAATAGGAAACAAATAAATGGAAAACAGGTTAGGATTGTGCTCCAATTGCATTGTGTGATTGGTTGCCCCTAGAATGAGAGGTTGTGGTGAATTGAATACGAGTTACTAGACAAGAGGAACGGCTTGCTAGTGCGTAGCCAATTCGATCAAAACGCCTCTCGTATGAATTCTCATTCTCTACGAGGCAATTTAACGAACACCTTGCCTACGTTCCTTCCCGGGCCGTTGTCCTCTTCGATCTAGGGCAGGGAATGAAGAGGTCAAGAGGCCTACCTAGATTTAGTAATCTCTTGCCAAAATCTAGGAATCCAACATCAACCAAGGAGTGGCCCCACTCCAAGGAAGCTACAAAGATCTCCCTCAACAAAAAGGCATCCATAACATCAACAATCAATCACCACAATATGGGAAATCAAAACAAACCCATCAACACAATAACAATTTTCACAACAATCCCAATCCCTATAATTTTAGCCTACCATCATTAAGATCAAGATCAAACAATTGCAAAATAGGTAAAACAAGATATAAGCAATAAAGAGTAAGTGGTAGATTTTACCCAAATACAAGCTAGATCTCTTCAATAACAAGGAGGAAATGAAGATCCAAGCCACAATTGCTCCAAATCTCCAAATTTTCTTGCAAATCCAAAGGTTTTTGGCTAAAAACATAAAATGTTCCTCAAAACTAACATATTTTGAAGCTTATCAAGAGCTGATTCAAGAAAGACCAATGCATGCACACAATACTTGTCTTGAATTTGAAATAGTTCTCTCATTGTTCTAAAAGTCTCTCTCTAATTATCATCTCTTCTCAAGACCTAAAGTTCATGGTGATTACGAAGATGAACTTGAGAAGAAACAACTGTGCTAAAACAGTGGACGCGAAGATCACTCAATTGTGGGAACATCGTAGGACTGCGTCAGTGAAGTGGACTGCATCAGAGTTAGCTCTCCATTGAAGGGATTTCATGGACTTCTGAATGCATAGCTCTGCGTCTTCAACAATCCACTAAACCTATGTAGATTGGGTACTGACTTAGTGTGGGACACTATTGGGTGAGATCGTTTCTCTACCTTTGTACATTGGATTCTGAGTTAGTGGATTGGGCGCATCGGTGATCGTCCCCCCCAGACATAGATACACATTGTATCGAACTGGGTAAACAAACCTGTGTGTTGATTTACTTTCTGCTTTACTTTTCCGCATTTTGTCTTATTTGTTAGTCTATCAGTGCGATTGTCCGATTCACTATTTGTGTCAATCTGCCCACTAATTGTTTGATAAGAAAATATGTCAATATTGTAGATAATTAGAATATGCAAAATTACAGGACTAATTGAAAGAGAGTAGAAATTGTCTAAGTCTAAAAGACAAAATAAATAGGGGACTAAAATTCCTAACTTTTGGTATCATCAAAACCTAAATACAAATGTCCCTAACAAGAACTGAGATTGTGAGGCGGCGCACCATCTAGAAGTAGAGAGGAGAGGAGTAAATTTTTAAAAGGAAGAAGAGATGAGAATGAAGACTAGCTCTGGTTATCTGATATGGTTTTAATTTCGCGATTGACTTTTTGCGATCCATTTTGGAAGAAAGGGTCGCAGAAAGTAATTTTTTAAAAGTTTACTTTTCGCGACCCTTTCTTCCAAAAAGTGTCGTGGTTTCTTCATATGGGTGGTAAGTCCCATGACGGCTTCCTCACTTTATAGGGTTGCCTTTCTACATCTTTCAACTTGTTCTGTTGGTAGTGCGACTATCTCTAGGGGTGTCGTCCTATTTCGAAGTCAATACTGCAAATTTGGATTCGGTGTCCCAAACGGTAGCCCATCGCTCATCCCTACAGGGTTATTCTGTTGACTTTTTCTAGATGTCTAGGTGTTTTGCCTTCTCTTAGTCCTCCGATGGGCCAGTATCCAGGCCAAAACTATCATGGGTGGGAATGCGAGGTGCAATTCCTTGTTGGATCTATAATCTCCATTGCGATGTCTCTTTCACCCTGGGATTGCATCTCCATGATTTTCTTTTTCTTTTTCTTTGTACTGCGCTCAAGAAAGTCTTGATCTCTTGAGTTCGGGTTCCAAAGAGAACTCATGCTCGTCAACTTCGAAAAAGTTATAAATTTTGCATTCTTTTAAAACAAAAAAAAAAAAAAAAAAAAACTATTAAGTGGTAAATCAAACATTACAATCACAAAAGGTAAAAAAAAAAACCCACTTGTCTAACATGTAATTTTATTTGATTAATTTCAAACTAGAGTAATAAATTCACAAATATATTTAATAAATGCAAATATGGTGTGAATTGTTTTCTATGCCAAAAATAATATTAAGCGCATAAAATGTTTTATAATATTCTAAGCGTTGATGTGTACCGTATCTCTTGTATTGAACATTGTATTGAACATCCAAATATATATATATATATATATATATATATATATATATATAATATATAATATATATATATATATATATTATACTAGTATTTTTTATGCG
>VALG01004813.1:35089-51297 GCA_009835305.1 Ipomoea purpurea | reverse complement strand
ATTTTGGGATGTCTTTTATTAATCGTTCTATAGTGGGAAGCCCATACAAAATTTGTATGTTACATAATTAGAATATTTTTGTCCGTTGACGGTTTTCGAAACCTACGTTATCGAAATATCTCATATAGTCCCCACAACCACAATTGACAACTACATAAATATTACATTTTTGTTATGTTGCAAAATTAATATCGAATAAATCCGATTAAGGAAAAACGTTACAAATTTATTTGAGGTCTGTTTGTAATAAACCATTACTTAGTTGGTAACCCAGTAAAAATGTTTTAGGCATTCACATCAATAATGTAGGGATTTTTAGAAGAGTATTTATAGCAGGTTGATTGAATTAGATGATAGTATGTGTTTGGTGTGATGTGGTGGTTGGTAATTGAAAAGAAAAAAGATGATAGTAAATAATACAACTAGTATAACCAATATATCTGAAAAAGAAAAACATCATCGCATTTAAAGTAAGACGCGCTCCCAGTACGGTGCAGCGTATGATCGTCATCGAGGAGACCCATAAGTCAATGGGCCATCTCTAAACCAACCTATCCTTCACATAGAGTAGCGCTATGATGATCTGCACACTACGGCCAGAATAAAAGAAGATAGATCCTCGAAACTTTAGGATAGGGAGCCGGATTAGAACACGACTATCGGGACATAAGAAATTTGCCTTACACCACAATTCATACCATCTTCTATCACAAGCGTAAGAGTTCCAGAGACTCTATACCATTTAGGAATCATTTACCCGATACAAGCAGAAAGCTTAAAAAAGACATTATCCCTCAGCCACATGAACTTACTCTCACACCGTACGCCCATGCGTACCTCAACAAACTAGTCTTTAATAGCTCGAAAACTTTGGCCGTAAGCGATCTATCCACCATTGTGTGGGATGTGTCTATTTTAAATTTAGCGAGATGTTATTTTTATTATTTTGTGATGGAGGATTCATTATCCATGAGAGGTAGATGCAATGCCTTATTTCATGACTTGATGATTAGTTCAAGTTCATGTGATCCAAACCATAGTAATCGTGCTAGATCTATCTTTGCCATTATGGGGATAGTTATTCTTTGAGATTAAATTATATTTGCGTAGTAATCGCAACTATGATCTACTTTTGATCGACAAATATCGATACAATTTTTGAAGTAAATTTGTTTTGTACCTTGCTTACGCTGGGCATAGAAATGTATTACATTAATACATTGGATATTCATTAACTGTTCTTGTTTCAGGATGTTCTTGATGTTTATCCTATTTGAGGTTTTCCAATATTGTTTAAATCAGATATTAGTTGATATTATAGTATGAATGATATTTTTTAGTTTCACTTATTGAAACATAACAAAAAGTGATTGAACTACATGGTAACAATTCATGTATCGTTAATGGGATATATTTTATATAAATTGTATAATTATAAATTGAGTGATGAGGGGGGAGGGTGTATCTAAGCTCACTCACGAATTATCGGAATCATGATTCATTGTCTAGTTCTTCTAAAGAATCATAAATATTTTGCTAGAAGGTTTGAAACTTGGTGTAGTATGATAAAAATATCAAATAGTTTAGGGACATATGAAAGAATGTAAAATAGTGCATTTTTTGATTGACAAAATTAATATATAGAATGTGTATTCTGTCGACATATCGATTTTGCAAGATTTACGTTTTAAATTTGCCTCCCTAACCAGTGTGTGTTGTTTAATACAGATGGCATTTGATAATAGAATGTCTACGACTTGTTTAACGAGATAGACTAAAATTTTTCCAAATAACTGAATAGACTTTGATAGGATATTTTGTAATTTTGATGAGCCAAATGGTACTTTAGATCCCCTTAGTTTCTTTAGTGCCGTTTAGTACAAGCATCATAAATCAGAATATTGAAATCAGAAGGAATCTACCATAGGAAAGAACAAAATTAATTTGGGAAATTAATTTTGTCCTACGAGTATTCATCCGTGAAAAAAGCATAAAGCAATGGGTTGCAAGGAATGACCGGATGAGCCTAACGGCGAAATGGTAGAGGTCCTTACTCTAAATGATCACACCGAGATCGATTCCCCCAAAGGACCTATTTTTTATAAGGCAGATTTTCGAAGGAGCACACATAGCACAATGTGTGCTAAGGAGGAGCATGATGTTGCTAGAGGAGCACGGTGCTTACTAAAAAGCACAATGTGTCAAAAGAGCACAATGTAACCAAATCTGAAAGGAGCACAATGTGGTCTAAAGACAATGCTGCCAAAGAAGCACAATGTATCGAAAGAGCAATGATCAAAGGCACAATGTGCAAGAGGCAAGATGATCAAATTGGATAAATTCGAAGGAATTTATTCTAAGTCTACCCACATGCCACAAGACTCCAAAATGCCAGAAAGACATTTGATCAGAACGGAAAATATTTATGAAGGCATGAATATAAAACTTATCCTAGAAATAAATCTATCAGATGAATTTATTTCAAAGATTCGTTAGATATTCAAATTGACAATTAAAGTATATTTTTTAGAAACAACTAGAAAATCAAGTTGTGATAAAATTACTTTGTCAGGCAAGTTGACAAATCAAATCAAAATTGAAGATCTACTACTGTCAACATTCAGGCTATGAAGATTCAAAATTCAAATATAAAATTATCCACTCCAACGGATATATTTGATTACCTATAAAACATGAAGACTTGAGACACAAGAAAGCAAGCAAGATAGAGGTGAAAGAGATAGAAGTAAACGAGATAGAAGTGAAAATTCAAAGTGCTAGTGCTCAAAATATTCTAAGAGACTTAGACTGAATAGTCTCAAATCTAGTTGGAGAGAGAAATACAAATCCTTGTATTTGTAAATTGTAGAAAGAGTATAGCTGTGTGCAAAATACTCTAGTGAGTGAGCTGTGTGCAAAACACTCGTAGTTGCTAAGTGTAGCTGTGTGCAAGACACTTTAAGTTGGCGTTGAGTATAGCTGTGTGCGAACTCGGAGTTGAGTGTAGCTGTGTGCGAGCACTTGGAGCAGGGTGTAGCTGTGTGCAAGACATCCGGAAGAAGTGCCTGTGTAGCACTTGTTCACTACTGTAACTGTGTGTGGAAATAGTGAATTTCTCCTAGACGTGAAGAGGTGGACTGGAAGATTACGCCACTTCCGAACCACTATAATTGCCTCTCTCATTTACATACCGCACTTACATTTATTTGCTATTCTATCTATCTCATCCGACTAACGTTTACTATTCCACGTTTATCTTAATCATTCGGGTTTAGTGTGTCCTCACGTATGCATGTGGATTCAACTTCTCGAGCTTGAAATTTGATTTATTCTAAGCAAGCTTGACGTGTTGCAATGTAACATTCGTCACACGGACGAGTGACACGATATTTATTTACATCTTGATTGTTATTATATATTGTACACATATCTTTATTATTCAAGATATCTTGCACACTTTACATTCACTTGTACCTATCTTATCTTATACATGCACATTTAATTTACTTGGGATAACTCTTAATATTATTCCGCTGTGCATTTAACTTACTCTATTTACTTGTTACTTAGAGTTAATTTACCAAAAAGTTATTTAATTGAAAAAGCTTAAAAGTCTATTCACCCCCCCCCCCCTCTAGACTTTCTCCACCCTATGGACCAACAACCACTAAATTTATTCTTGGATTGTAACAAAGGCCAAAATGACATTTTTTATTTACTATAATTATTTAAATTGTTTGATCGTAGTACAAATTAAAAAAAGATTTTAATAAAAAAAATCAATTGAATAATAATTACTATTTAATATCATGTGTTTGTCGTCGTATTAGTGCCCACACAAAACTGTATATTAGAATTCATTTTTGTCCGTTGATATTTTAAAGGCTTTTGTAATCACATTTTCAAGGTCATATAATGACAATTGATTGGTACAATTAATTTTTTTATTTTGAAAATTAATAAATCTAACTAAGTACCTACTATAATGCTTTTTGAGTCATTTAATTATTTTATTGTGGGGCCATACAAAATTGTACGTTACAATAAAATTTTTGTCCATTGACGTTTCAAATTCTACGTTATCAGATTGTCATGGTACCACCACCACAATTGACAACTAAATAATCATTTATTATGTTGAAAAGTATTTAAATCCGATTAAACACAAACCGTTACAATTTTCGAGTCTTGTAACTGCCTTCTAGTGGGTCCCCATAAAAATGTGTTAGGGCATCCTCATTAGTGGTTGGTTTTTGAAGAGATTTTTGCAGTGTGATTAGAATAGAGAAAATGTAAGGGATGAAAAAAGAAAAAAAAAAAAAGAATAAATTCTGAAATTTGTTTTTTGTTTGTTTTTTTTTTTTTTTAAAGAACACTCCTTAATGCGCCCAACATGCGCATGCCGTGCACGAGCCTAACTCGGCGCGCAATGTTTTATGCAAAGCGTAGAAAAAGTATAGATCCAAAATTAGCGGGACCCACATTGCCAACCAAAATCAATTTACTCGAAGAACCTCTACTTTTCTCTCACCTCATCCTCTCTCCTCCACCTCACCCACTATTCCTCAAATACTTGTCCTAAATCCCCTAAGAGCATCCACTATAGAAGATTAATTCCAAGTTCTTTCTATAATGAATTCTTTTTCAAGCCAAGGGAAGATAGCTGATGTGGGAATGGGATAATTAAAAAAGAATCCTCCTGCATATCCTGGAATAATTCATATTTGTATAATTAATAATAATAATAATAATAATAATATAATATAAAATAATAATAATAATAAATAAAAAGCAGGCCAGAATTCTAGCCGTTGCCAGCAACGCTACATTTCCGGGTGTGATTCGTTAAGTGCTAAGTGTTCAACCTTGTGATTCGTTAAACCATGATGAGTCTTGTATGTTCTTCGGACTATGTTTTGTTTACACGTTTGATAAGCATGCCAATTTGATATTCAAATGTTAATGTGTGGTTTGTTCTTTCCTATTGTGGATGATAACTGTGTTGATCATCGTTGGTGTCGGATTTTTGATACTTCCTTGTTGAGTATGGTTTCATATCTTTGTTGTGATCCATTGATTGATTCCTGTGATGATGGTGGGTGTATTGGCTTATTGGATTGCCACGGTAATAGTATATAGGACATTAATCACCAAGGTACAGAATGTGGTCCTCGTGGTGGCATGAAATGATTATGGTGTTGTAACTGGGCTTCAGGCTCTTGTGATCTGGGGCTTTAGGCTCAGGTATTGTTGGTTGTGTGATTGAAATGTTCGGTACCCTCGTGTATTTTAAGATTGGTTGGTTTTGACTTGGTGGATGTTGGAGGGGAAACGACGGTTCCCGGAGGCATAAGGTTGGACTTGGAAGTACAGGGGGCACTGAGAGGTAAAGGTTTGTAACTAGTATAAGGTCGGGGGTAGCCACCAAGGTGGAAACCGGACATACGGATGGAAACTTGGAAATGTGACATGTGTGCACGGTGGCAATGAAGTGCCCAATGTGTGATTGTCTAATCCTTTTTTGATGAGCATGTCGAGTGGATTCCACTTTTGTGATCGACAAACACCTCGAGTTGGTACTGTATTGTTTGTGTCCTTGTTTGATGTCTTTACTTGTGATCAGTGAGATAACATCTTGATCTGTGTTATTTTACTTTGTTTCTTGTCTTGATGTTTCTGGATGTTGAATTCCCTTTGTCTTTTTGAGAGGAAAATAGAGTCATTGCAGTTGACTTCCTCTAATATGGCTTTGAACTGATATATATTGTATTCGCGTTTCGAAAAGTTGATTTTGATTATACTATCCTATAGCACTTAACGGCGTATTGATGGTTACCAAGACAAATTAAAGCTGAACCGGCGTATCCAATTTCTTTATGTGCATTTACAGGTCCTGAGTAGCATGGGGTGAGAGCGTTAGCCGTTGGTGTTTAGATCCTTTGAACAATGTATTAGTGTTTTGGCTTGTGTGCCACGGTTGTTGAACAAATTAATTGATGGTTTTAGACTTACCTGTGCATTCCAAACGTTGAGTGTAAGTGCAATAACACTCCTTGGTTTTCCCTGTTTTTATATTAGACTTTCGCTGTGCTTAGATTTATGATATCTGTTAGTTACCTTACATTACGTACTTAAGTTTTAAAATGGCATGAAAATTATGGGTGTTAAATTATCAACAAAAAATTCAAGGGTATTGGAATCACGTTCCTGATTGGCTTTAAAAAGGTCAACACCATCATGTGTTTTGAGAGAAACATCCTGCAAAACAAACATTTTATTAGCCATAGAGGATAATTCCACCTCAAGGTGATTTATCCTTGTCTCTTGATCTTGTATGACCTTTATTTTCCTCAAGTTCCTTTCATTGTTGATCTTCCCGAGCTTCTCGTTCTTTCTTCATGAGTTGAATTATCTCCAATAATCCTTCGTGAGATCTCCCTTCAAGTGTCTTTCGCTCTGTCTATTCTTGTCCGCAGAGTTTTGATGTCTAATAGTTCTTTCAAATGTTGGGTGTCCTCAAAATTTGCAAAGAGTGATGTCCTTGCTCGGTTAGAGTATTTCCATTCTTTTGACACACAACATCACTTGTCTCTGTAACTTTTGCAAACAATGATGTTAACAAATCTTCTTCCTCTTCTTCACGACTTCGACTTGTACTCATGTTCAGAGAGTGCAAAGATTTGAACAAGTTCATTCGTGAATCAGGTAGAACTGGGTTTTCAACAAGTTGCATATTTCCTTCTGGTGAATTGGCTTCTTGATTGATTCCAGTATCTTCTTCTTCAATGATCTCTGTTCTTGAATAATCTTTGTATTTAAATTGACTTCGAGAGAGATGTTTTGATGTGACATCACATGGTCGTTATCATGTAATGGCGCTTCATACAAACATTCCCCCCCCCCACCCCACCCCAATTGATGGTCTAATTTCACCATCAACTTGGTCCCTTACTTCATCCCTTGTAGGGTCCATTGCATTTAATATCAGCATTGGTAGGGTCACATTAACATCAAAAGTGTTAGGAATATATAGTTAAGTTTTATGAGCCAAAATGTATTTTGTAGTCTCCAATTTTATTTTATTTGAGTCAGTTCTGGTTCACAAAGTATGGTGCACCCTTGCCATGAAGCCTACGTTAACACCTGATTGATGGAAGAATAAATGTAAGCGGGATCATACTTAACACATTTATGAAGCATTAAAGTTATTAAGGTTTGAGATAGATGAGATAGAAAGAAATTTGTTGAATTATACTTAATGATTTATGGTTCAATTCCCATTGAGAGTATTTTTGTCTAAAAAGATTAAGACAAGCGATGGTTATACAGGAGGAATAATCAAGCTACGGTTATACAGGAGGTAATATCAAGCTATGGTACGATATACGGGAAGTGCTAACAAGCACAAAGTTTTTTTTTTAAAAAAACATGATATTCCTTTTAGATGGATGATGATGTCACTACATGATATGTTTCTAGACGGCTTATGGAATCCATGTGAAGAGAAGAGACAAAAGGAATTTAAGTCATAATATGTATCAAAGGGTTAACTAGTCGAGTTGGAAAAAAACCTTACAAAGTAACTAAATGGTACATGGTTCAATTCATAATTTAAAGCATTTTTTGAAGACATGATACAAGTTAAACGGGATATGACATCATAATCATGATACAATTTTTAGACATGATGTCTTTTTGGGAACCTGTATTTTTGCGAAGACGAAGGAGTCGAAGGAGCTGATTCACAAAGGAGATCTCTTCAATACTCAAGCAAGAATCAGCCGATAAATTATTTGATCAACTTGGCATATCAGATCAATAATTCAACAAAAGTCAAGCCTGAGATTAATTCAAATTTGGAGGCTACACATTCCAATAAAAGTTTTGTCAAATTAATGAAGAGCAATGACAAGATTATTCAAATCTACGGCGAAATGACTTTTGCAAATCAAGTTGATACAATTATTTGATCAACTACAATTCAAAATGGACGATCGAGATCAAAAGTTGATCAACGGACAAATAGCTTTCATTGGCTATAAATTGTCCAAGCAGACTTGAAGACTAGAAGAAGGGATGAGCAAGCACTCACAGCTAACAACAAGAGGTTTACAAAGAGAAAAGCAAGCAATATTTTTTTTAGCCGGTAAAGGGGGAAATAGATATTCATTAGAAAAATTCAAGTCTGAGAGAGAAATCATTGTATTTCATTGTAAACACTTCTACTGAGTTTAGAAAAGGGGTAGAGTAACTAGAGAGAGTGAAAAACCCAGTTTGAATGTAGCTTTGTGCGTAGCACTCGTTGTAAAGGGAAGAGTAACAAGGGGAGCTTGTGTAAACCCTGTGAGAGCGTAGCTTGGTGCGTAGTTCTCGTGGTGTAGGAGGACAGCTTGGTGCGAAGTACTCGGGAAGACGGAGTAACAAGAGGAGCTTGCGAAAACCTTGGTGGAGTGTAGCTTTGTTCGAAGCACTCGAAGAAGTTTCGGTGGACACTTATTCACTATTGTATCTGGGTGATTGAAGAATAGTGAATTTCGCCTTTGAGTGAAAGGAGAAGAGTGGAATAGGAGAATTACACCATCTCCGAACCACTATAAATCTCTCTCTCTCTCTCTCTCTCTCTCTCTCTCTCTCTTTACTTACTGCTCATTACATTTCGTGCATGCTATTATCAATTGTGAACTAACCCGTTACGATTTATTCCATATCTTTATCAGTCTGGGTTTGATAGTTCCCACGTTTGCATGCAAGAGAAATTTTACATACATCATCCTTAATCTATATCAAGTGTTTCTAACGTGTTGCATGCTTAGAATCTCTCTTTGAGCACCGCACTATCGAGCATAACACTTTACCGTTACATACCGTTACATATTCCGCAGTTCACACCCCCTAGACTTCTCACCACCCTTTCGAGACCAACTAGTGGTATCAGAGCAGTTGACTATTTGAGTCATTTCTTGACTTCTAGGCAGATTCAAAACTTCAAGATGAAGAGAAGATATGGTTCTTGCTCAAAATTTGCTTTTCTCATTTGATAAATTTGATGATTGGAAAATACGTATGCAGGTGCACTTATCTGCTTTGAATGATGAAATGTAGGAAGTTATCAGTACTGGTCCTATCAAGATCATGGAAGTTAACACCGTTGCCGCACTAACTCCAAATGCTCCATGATATATTCCAAAGCCAAAATGGAGTGGACTAGTGAAGATAGAGGGCGAAATAACTTGGACAATATTGCCAAGGACATTTTGTTCAAAGCGGTCGATGTCACCATATTCCCAAAGATTCGAAAGTGCACCACGTCAAAAAAAATGGGGTACTCTACATAAGCATCGGTGAAGGCGACGAACAAGAAAAAGACAACAAGCTAACCATCGCCATGAAAAGATTTGAAGATTTCAAAATGCTTTCTAATGAAAGTATTACCGATATGGAAGCTCGCATAGTAAAGATTCTTTGTGAAATAAGTGATCTTGGCAAAACCATTTCCCAGAAGGAAATATCACTCAAAGTATTGCGTGGCCTACCTTCTAATTGGGATTTGAAAGTAACTGCGATGCGAGATCATAGAGATCTAAGGACATTATCTACGGACAAACTCTTTAGTGATCTGAAGGCATACGAGTTTGAGATGAAGACACGAATCGAAGAAGAACGTGATGAACGAACATCCGCAACAATAGCCGATCAACCATCTACATCAAGGTCAGTAGGAAATAATGAATTTTTATCTAACGAACAATTTCCCTTATTTGTTAGGAAATTCAAAAAGTTCATGCGAAAGAACAAATTCAAGAGTTCACCACAAGGAAGCTCATTTAGATAGACCAAGGATAAAACCGGTCGAAGATAAACTGGTGACACCCCAAAAAAAATCCGCATTCAATCCATGGATTAATTTGAGTAATTAATCTATTTCATTTGAGGAATTAATTCTAAAATCCTGATTTTTAATACTCAAGGACTAGTATTTGACTAGTCAATCTTTAAGTTGTGTTGTACCTTGAGCTTTGAGAGGAGTTCCCTTGTTCCTTACACTTTCTAAAGGTTAGTAAGAGCTTTTCACCAAGAGTTAGTTTGTAACCTAACCTAGAAGACTCTTCATTTCATCCCTTACATTTCCTAGAAAATATCTCTACCTTCTCTCTAGAAAAGAAGAGTAGCTTATTCTCCAAGCAAGTTGAGACCCTTGTCAAGATTCCAAGTTTTGCTTCCAAGATTCAACCTTTCCCTATTTGGCATCTAGAGGGTAAGATCTAAGTCCATATTGTTTTTTGGTTCCATCTTAGGTTTTTTTTTAAAGGTAGGATCTTTATGATCTTTTGGTTTGATCTTGAAGTGGGTTTGGAAGTGAGCTTAGTGGAGAGCTTGTTGTGGTGTAAAGTGAAGTCTTTTGGTCTCAAGAGGTAACCATGCTCTACAAAACCTATTTTGCTTACCTATATGTGATTTCTTGGATTCTACTTGTGCTTTGCTATGAAATGTGAGGTTTATGCATTTGTCTTGTGAAAATGCATATCTAGAGCTTGTGTTTAGGGTTCTTTGTGCCATTGCTTGGCATTTCCATGATTCAAGTCATTTTGTTGTATTGGGTGAGATTGGCATGTTTTGGACTTGAATTTGAGTTTGGAGAGAAAATCCCCGAAGGGATTTGTTGTGGTATAGGGTGTACCCGCGGGCGGAACGGCGGGCGGGGCACCACCCGCCCCTACCCGCGGGTACACCTTGTGGGAATGTGTACCCGCGGGCGGAACCATGGGTGGGGCCTACCCGTGGGTCCACCGCGGGTACATAGGTGGTGATGGATGGGATTTGTTCCCGTGATTCTTTGACTCGGTATTTGGTCTTTTGACTTCCCGATGTTCTTTTGTGGAACTATTTGAGTGTCTTCTTGATGTTTCGTATGTCTAGAACTATATGGTAGTATCCATGTAGACTTTGGTGTCTTGAATCGTGCTAAGTGTTCAACATTGTGTTTCGTTGGACCGTGAAGTGTCTTGTGTGTTCCTCAAAACTATCTTAGTTTCCCCGTTGATAAGGCATGGTATTTGGTATCTAAATGCTACGTGTGTGTTGTTTGTACCTTCCGATTGGTTGATGATAACTTGTGTTATTCAATCGTTGTTGTTGTTGGGCTGTGACCCGTTCATTGATTGAGTATGTTTCATACCTTTGTTGTGATCCGTTGGTGGATTCTTGTTGAGTGTGATGTGTGTGTGGCTTTACCTGGATTGCACGATTAGTGGTATGAGACACTAGTCACCAAGGTATTGCAGCGGTCTTCGTGGTGGCCCGTGACATGATTATGGAGCTTTGGCCTTTGTGTAAGGTTCACGTGATTACTGGGGGATAACATGTGTTACAGGGCATGTGTTCCATGTTGTGTGTACGGTACCATCGTGTACTATGAAATCGGTGGTTTTGTTGGAGAACTGTTGGAGAGGGGACGACGGTCCTCCCGGGGGAATAAGGTTGGACTTGGTGTTACAGTGGTCCTGGAGGTAAAGGTTGGAACTAGATATAAGGTTGGGGTAGCCATAAGGTTGGAACAGGGCATAAGGAAGGCATTTCAAACTCGTGATGTGTGAAGTCACGAGGGCTTGTGTAGCCGTGGTTGTGTGTTCTCTCTTGTGACCGAGTTGAGTCACAAAGGCATGTGTTGTTGTGCCCGTTTGTCTGGGATGTGTTCCCGTGTTGTTTGTTGATGAGTGATGAGCTCTTGAGCTGGTGTTTACTCTTGGTTTTACACATCATATATCGTATGTCCATTTCGAAATGATTTTGTATATATACTATATCGCTAGCCCTATGTATGATACTTAACAGGTATTGGTGCGGTTACCAAGCATTATCGCTGACCGGCGCATCGTCCCAATGCTTAATCTTTGTGTCTTTTAGGTGATGTCTAGACCGAGCGCGATGTGTGACGTGGCCGGTAGTCTAGTATCTTTACCTTTGGTTTGTGGCCTGTGTGCCGTTGTAGTTTTAGACTGATGACTTTTGGGATAGATGTATACACTTTGCAGATTGACCGCCGTAGCGTTTACCGTGGTTGGTAGACGTGACATAACACCCCGTTTGGATTTCTGTTATCCAGTTATCGTTTTATCTTCCGATGTGCTAGTATGTTGATGCATGATCTGCAGGTGTTAAGGCCTTTTTATATAGGTCATGTTTGGGGGGGGTGTTACAACACAAATGCGTGTTATAATTGTAGAAAGCCTAGACACTTTATGGCCGAATGTCCACACCTCAAGGTAAGCAAAAATTCGAATGCTTCTAATCCTTCGCAGGAAGAATACGAGTCCAAGGAAAAGAGATTAAAGAAGGATAAACGAAATGCGTTGATAAGCGATCCGCTAGAGGCAAATGAATCCGAAGAATCATCCAGTGAAGAGGGTGATTCATCACAAGAAGACACGACATTGCTATGTTTAGTAAGTCAAACATCCAAGCACAAAGAATGCCTAATGGCGTATGAAAATGGAGAAGAGGTATCTTCTAGTTCCTTTAGTTCCGTTGACACCTTTTTCGAGACTCAAGAGTCATTTCAAAGTCTTATGGAAGATTGTCAAAAGGTCATGGCCACTCATACTCAAATCAAAGAACGCAATAATACGTTAATCCTTGAAAAGGAAGAAATGACACAAAAATTGCAAAATGCTCTAAATGAAATGAGTACTTTGAAAGCCGAAATGTTCGACTTCAAGAAGAGTGCAAAGCTAGAGAGGTTCGAGAACATAACCTTCAGGAAGTAATCGCATCATTTACGAATTCATCCAAAATAATGGATAAAATGGTAAGCATGCAAAAACCCGTTGGGAGATAAAGCCGGACTAGGCTACGATCCATCATGTTCTCAAACCCCTCAAAAACTGACTAATTCTACTACTACTTTAATTAATAAAGTTCCAATGATAAAATTGTGAAAAGTCAGCATAGCACGATGAGACAAGGAGTTGGAAACAAAATTAATGTCCATAAAAATGTTGCAACGCCGAATCAAAATAATAATATCTCGGCAAGACAACAAATTTTAAAAGACAAAAATTTGTATCTTAAAGGAGAACCAACGAGTCAAGTGCAATAAAACCTCATAGGAATATGGGAAGAATTCCGAGAATTGGGGCTGGTAGATTATATCTGTAACACCCCCTAAAAATGCTATTTTAAAGCCTTAAAAATGCAGATAACTAAACCAAACAACAAACACAACGGAATACTGAAAGATAGATATATATAAACAAACTGGAATACGGGGTGCTATGCCACGTTCACCAAAGAGATGAACACATAGACAACATCTTCAATGTTTAATCTAAACCAATTGTCTCATTGTTCTACATCTAAGCTAGCTCACAGGCCACAAAACGTAAGGGAGAAGCTATACTAGTAAGCACTAGACCGCGCACTCGTCTAGACATCACCTGAAAGAACACAATAAACATGGGACGACGCCCGGTCAGCGAATAATGCTGGTAACCCACCAATACATGTGAAATAACATACATAGGTAAGATATAAGTTGTAAAGCCATTTTCGAAACGGAATACATAAGTATATAAGTACAAAACCAAGACTAATAGTCAACACAACACTCAAACACTCTCAATAAGAACACGGGAACACATCCCAAGACCACAAAGAACAACACGACTCACAAGAAGTCTCAAAGGTATGATCTATCATCACACAATAGATCAACACCCGACATACATAGCTCAAAGGAATAGGGACACACCCAACGACAACACATGCCAAGGCAACACATGCCTTTGTGACTACACACGTCACAAGAGAAGAACTCACAACAATGGTTACACAAGCCCTCATGACATCACCCATCACGAGTTGATATGCCCTTCTTATGGCCCGGTTCCAACCCTTATTCTTCTTCCAACCATTACCTCCAGGACCCTGTACAACCATGTCCAACATTTTCCCTCCTGAGACCGTCCGTCCCCCCACCAACGACCACCACGAGACCACCAATTCATAGTACACGAGAGGTACCGATCACACACACGACAACACATGCCACCCAAGAAACACGTGAACCTTACACAAAGGTCACAAACTCCATAATCACGTCACGGCCACCACGAGGACCGCTGCCGTACCTTGGTGATTAAGGCCGCATAAACCGAAATCGTGAAATCCAGTACAGGCCACACACGCATCACACCCTTCAACAGGAGTCAATCAACGGATCACAACGAAGATATGGAAACATACTCAATCAAGGAATGGATCACAGCTCCAACAACAACAACGATGAATAACACAAGTTATCATCAACCAATCGGAAGTACAAACAAACACACACGCTAGCATTTAAACACCGAACTAGCATGCTTATCAAACGGGTAAACCAAACGTAGTTCCGAAGAACACAAAAAAACTCATCACGGTTCAACGAAACATAATGTTGAACACTTAGCACGATTCAAGACACCAAAAACCTACATGGATACCTACCATATAGTTCTAGACATACGAAACATCAAGGAAGACACTCAAATAGTTCCACAAAAGAACATCGGGAATTCAAAAGACCAAATACCGAGTCAAAAGAATCACGGCGAACAAATCTCAACAAACACATAGTGTTCCCGCGGGTAGGCCCCACCCGTGGTTCCGGCTCGCTGGTACACTACCCACGGTGTTCCCCGCGGGTGGGCAGCGGGTGGAGCTCTACCGCCGTTCCGCCCGCGGGTACATACCCTGCACAAATAATCCCTTCGGGGATTTTCAATCCAAGCTCAAATTCAAGTCCAAACATGCCAATCTCACCCAATCAAAACAAATGACTTGAATCAAATTAAATGCCAAGCAATGGCACAAATGAACCCTAAACACAAGCTCTAGATATGCATTTTCACAAGACAATGCATAAACACTCACATCTCATAGCAAAACACATGTAGAATCCAAGAAATCACATATAGGTAAGCAAAATAGATTTTGTAGAGCATGGGTTACCTCTTGTAGACTAAAGACTCACTTTACACCTCAACAAGCTCCCACAAGGCTCACCTTCCAAACCCACTTCAAGAACATACCCAAAAGATCATAAAGATCCTATCTTTAAGAAAAGACACCTTAGATGAAACCAAAAACACAAGATGAACTTAGATCTTACCCTCCTAGATGGCCCAAATATATGAAAAGGTTGAATCTTGGAAGCAACTCTTGAAGTTTTGCAAGGCTCCAACTTGGCTTGGAAGAAAAAGCTATCTACCTTTTTAGAGAGAAGGTGGAGCTAGATTTTTAGAAAGTGTAAGGAAAGAATGAAGGTGGTCTACTAGGTTAGGTTCAATACTAACACCAAGTGAAAGGTCAAGAATCCCCTACTAAATAAGGAAGTGTAAGGGAACAAGGGAACTCCTTACAAAGCTTAAGGTAAACTTGACTTTGGGTTGACTAGTTCAATTACTAGTCCCCGACTATTGAATTTTCAGGATTTTTAGGAATTAATTGCGCCAATTGAAAATAGGATTAATACTCAATTAATCCCTTAAGTTGAATTTCGGGATTCGGGGTGTCAAATATCCCTCAGAAAGAAAGATTGGTCGCTTGAAGATGAACCATGGGAAAAACTAAAGTTCCAGTTTTTCTCTATTTCATAGAATCAAGCAACTATTAGCTTCCCAACCCGCACCGAAAGCATTATTCGTAAGTTGCGTTAATGATTTATAAAGTTCTTGATGGTTTACAAATCACCTATTCTTGGATCAATGGGATCTAGGTGGATTTGGATTGCCAAAAATTACTAACACAAAAGGACCGCAGAACAAGTCGTGGGTACTAAGAATAATTAATTTTATTGCACGGAAACTTTGGTATTTCGATAGCGGGATGCTCTCGATATATGACCAAAAGTAGTTTTTGGAGGAAACGGTCGTTACAGAATTAACAAAAGGCCCAAGAACCAATTGTGAAGATGGCTTACGAATTGAAGATGTATATTTGTGAAGATTAAAATTCAATTTTGTTTAGCACAAGTCATTTTGCGACAAAGGCGTATCTCGTAGAATTTTTCAAAGATAAATGTCAAGTCAAAGACGAATATAGCGAAGGAAATTGTACTAGCTGGATCGAGAAAGAAAGAATATTGTATGTTTTTGATTTGGAGTACAACGAAGGACTCTGGTTTGTGTTGGATGGCAAGCAATTTCAAATGAAGGCAGAGTTGGGAATCG
>VALG01004813.1:0-35011 GCA_009835305.1 Ipomoea purpurea | reverse complement strand
TAGAATTCTAGCACATTCTAGATTGTACTTGTTTAGAAACTGAGCCCGGTCCAAGCTAGTATTTTTGTCGATCCCAGAACCTGCTCGAAACATCTTCTTCCTACATAAATCCCAACCTCGTCGGCGTTTCTTGATCACGTCAGTAAACATTCCAATTTCAATTCGCGAAATTCCATAAAACACACTGTTAGTTGAAGAAATGGATTTGAGGTTGATGGGTTTCGATCACCCGCTTTTCCACCCGCTCCACCACATCGTCGACTACGCCGGCGACGACAAGTCATCCAACAGCAGCGCGCCTTCTCGGACCTTTATGCTCGACGCCAAGGCAATGGCAGCCACCCCGGCGGACGTGAAGGAGTACCCGAACTCGTACGTGTTCATCATAGACATGCCGGGGCTGAAGTCCGGCGACATCAAGGTTCAGATCACCGACGAAAACGTGTTGAGTATTAGCGGGGAGCGGAAGCGTGAGGCGGAGGAGAAGGAGGGGGCAAAGTATGTGAGGATGGAGAGGAGGGTGGGGAAGTTAATGAGGAAGTTTGTGCTGCCGGAAAACGCGAACAAGGAGAAGATCACGGCGGTTTGCCAGGATGGGGGTTTGACCGTGACGGTGGAGAAGCTGCCGCCGCGGAGCCGAAGAACCAAGGACCATTGAGGTCAAAATTGGTTGAGATGAGCATATGCATCTTGTTATGAGTGCTCTGTTTCCTTTGCGTTATGAATAATTTCCTCTTCTAATTTTTTTTTTTTTTTATACCAATGATATATCAATTTAAAATTGAGTCCAAAACAAGTTAAAATTTTCCATTTTGGTTTACTGGAATATAATGTCGAAACGATTGATTATTCTAACATCAAAATATTCTCGGTATCTAATCTACAATGTCCATTCACCCTCTCACTAAAAGCGGGATAACTAATACCATCATTGTCTTGGGCATTTTAAGCTCGAGAATAGTATATATACCTGATCTTGTGGTAAGTAAAACTTAAATGGTGCCCAGTTGCCCAACCACAACCCCCATGCAGAATCTTTGGTCGCATTTAATGTTCTTGTAAATCCTCCGCACAAACAAATTAGATACTAGGTACCTAACCGCATCACAGAGTATCCCAAATCGAGGCAGAACATCAAAGTGTATCCAAAATAAAAGCTGGTTGGGTGGTGTTGTTTTATTTATTTAATACAATATTTAAAATAATACTACGTATCAAAACTATCAATTTACTCTCTAAATCAAAAATACGTTCATAATGTTTATAGATTAAAATTGATATTTTTGATCTAGATTAAGAAAAACGTTCATAATGTCCATAGATTAAGAAATGGACATTAAGAAATACGTTCATACTGTTCATTGATTAATAAAAATTAAAATAGTTGTACAAGTGTTTTATTTTCAAATGATTTAGTAATTAAATAAAATTAAAAAAATAATTACAAAGCGTCAATGTAGTAGGGTGATTAATGTTTGGGAACACTATATACTTAATTAGTTCATTCACAGTATGTGTGATTAATATATATTTAATATAAAATAATTATCATTTGTCAATTTAATTAATAATGTATATAATAATTAAAAATGCAATGAAAATAGATAAATAATAATTAAATAATAAATATGTTTAGGAAATTAGATATATTTTATTAGTTAGAAATAAAGAGTTTCCTAATAAAATATAAGTCTTAAATATTACAAAAAAGGACTCAACTAATATTGACTTTTTTATTTAATGATGTGGCATCTTCTCATTCACCGCCGGTGTATAGCATCTATACACCGACAGTGTATCAAATATTAATCCTTATATTATTGCTTCCTACATTATAATCTCGTTGCATCATGTATCCCTCTATGCTACCACTAGTAACTCAATTGCACATGACACACTACTAGTGTTGTCAATACGGGCTGGCAGGGCGGGGCGGGCCAAAGCCCGGCGGCCCGTGGGCCTAAACGGGCAGGCTAAAAAAGTCCGCTACTGAACGGGCTTGGGTTTGACAGGCCCGGACCGCCCGCCAGTAGCCCGCGGGCTAGGCGGAGCCCCGCCCAAACCCCTTTTTAAAAAAAAAAAAAAATTGTTCATCAAACATCTAACTAATTAAAATAAATTGATACATAAGTCATAACTCACATACCAGGACTATGTGGTTTAATGGTACCCGAGTTGAACTTCCATTTGGAAGATTGTGAGTTCGAGCCTCAGTGGGGGTGTTATTGGCTCATTGTCTTTTAGTAGGTTGAGAAAGTTATTACTCACATAAAACATAATGGGGGCGTTATTGGCACATTGTCTTTCAGTAGGTTGAGAAAGTTAGAAAGTATATGAACAAATACTCTATATTCTATAGAGCTAGTAATATTCAAAAAAAATTCATAACATAAAACATTAAATATTACACATAACAATAATTTTAAAGTGCATATTTATATATAAAATAAAATAAAATAATGACGAGCAGCCCGCGCCAAAAAAGCCCTCTCCTAAACGATTCTTTATTTTCAAAACCCGCCCCTACCTAAGTAAGGTGGGGCGGACGGGGCGGCGGGCTAAGCTCGTTTTGACGGCTCTACACACTACCAATAAAAAAAACCAAAAAAAAAAAAATGACATATCCTGAAGATGAAGATAATGATAATGCTACCCAAAAGAGAATTAGAGAAATTTAAATCAAAAGTAGTATTTATTTAGACTATCGCTTTTAGACTAAGTATTTAGATTAGCGTTATTACAAAGTTACAAATATTTATTTGAGTGACAATTATAATCAATCTCTCATATATTATCTTGTATTTATATGCTTTAAATTATCGATTTAAATAAACAAATTCAACATTTATTTACCTATGTATAAACATCTCTTATAAATATTACATTGATATACTTTTTTTTAAACAAAAACAAACGACATTTTATTAGCGTGCATTGATATACTTTAATTTGAAATATTTATTTAAAAATAATTATTGAACATTATCTCATCCACGCAAAGCGCGGAAAAAAACTTCTCCCTCTGTCCCATTTTGCCTGTCCTGTTTACTATTCATTGGTCAATCCAACTCTTTCTTCATTGCTTATTTTCTTTAGTAATTTTTAATTATTTTAAATTTAATTTTTTATGTTTAATAGTACTTTTAATGTAGTTTCTAAATATATAAATTTTATATACTAAAAATAAATTTAATATTATGAAAAATTGAAGTAAAATTAGCTTCAGTCAAGCCTCGTTAACCGAACCAGACAAACAAAATGGGACGGAGGTAGTAGTAAATATAATACACATCATTTAACCATAGGTAGATCAAGCTAAACACATATTGTTTTGAAATAAATATGTATCATTTACTCATTCAAACTTTTGATTATGTTCAAATATTTCACCACATTTTAATTTTACACATGGATTTTAACCGTTTATTTTTTACAATTGATGGTTAAAATTTATTCTCACTTTACACATGAGACACTATTTATACCTGATCTGGCTTTATATATACCGGGTTGGACTTCCATTTGGAAGATTATGAGTTCGAGCCTCAGTGGAGGCGTTATTGGTTCTCTGTGTTTCAGTAGGTTGAGAAAGTATATGAACAGATACTACAATGTAATAGAACCAGTAGCATTCAAAAAAAAAAAAAAAAAAAAAAATATACAAGCACATGTACGTAATACATGCTACATGCTACTAAATACTTATATGATGACTTATTATTTTATGTAATTAACATTTTGGCTTGTGCTTGGTTATTTCTTTTAGTAAAGTCATAATTTGTGTATACACAATTAGATATAACGGTTAGAGAAATATATATATATATATATATATATATATATATATATATAGTGCTGTTTCAGGTGTGAACTGTGGTTATATGTGATTTTGTGCCCTACGATCTAATACATCAACGCACCATATTGGTTCACTAGTTCACATGTTAATAATGGTTGCACCAGAAAGATAGCCTCTCTCTCTCTCTCTCTCTTCTATATATATATATATATATATATATATATATATATATATATATATATATATATATATATATATCACTTGGATGGTGATTGGATTGTAATTAGTTATATATATATAACTAATTACATCAAATCACCATCTAAATGATAATACTTCAAAAAACAATTCCAAGAATCAAGTCTAAATGTTCACAAAGTTCTAATCATCATAACTATACCTACTCTATAAACTTGATACATATATATGTCCATTCAGAACGCACCAGATCAATAATCGTTTTGTCGTAATCAACTTGTTTGAACTACATGTAAAAAGTTAGTAAAAATATATATGTACTCAACATAACCACATATGATGAATTTTATAAAATTATTTGAAATAATAAAAAAGGGTCCACAATGCACATAATATAATGAGATAGCTAGATAGTGAGATACGTACACAACATAACATTATATAGTAGTAACACTTCTCGTTAACAACGTACGTGACAAGTAAAAGCTAGCTATATATAAATAATGAAGGAATAATTTTTTTTTGAGATGGAGGCATAATGATAAAAATTCTTACGAGTGTTTGAACAGAATCTTTATCATCAATGTTTGGCATATTCTCAATTAAAGTTTTCAGACAAGCCATGACATAGAAACCACATTGGTTACTATCCGGTTGAAGAGGAGGCTACATATGTTAAATAATATTTGGATTTGCAGGAGCCTACATATGTTAAATAATATTTGCATGTCCATCCATGCCATTACGGTATAAGCATGGCCAGATTTTGGACTGTGCAAGCAGCCCAACAGCACAGGGCCCCAAATTTTAGAGGGCTCAATATTTAATTTTTACTTACCTAGTTAAGATATTAAAACACTTAAAAATTACAATAAATCCTAAAGATTACATAGAGGAATGGTAGAAACATGTGATTATTGTATTTTTTTTGGAAGGTCAAAGGTTCAATTCTAGCTTGTGACATAATTTATTTTTTTCAAAAATTATATATATATTATTAGAAAAAAATTACTTTTAAAAGGGTCTCGTTTATTTTAAGAACGGGGCCACACAAAACTAAAAACCGACCCTGGGTATAAGTGTGCCCTTAAAGTATCAAGAGGTTTTTTCCTTGGTTACCACATATTGCACATGGACATGATATTGAATTAGGTTCAACGACATTTTTTTTTAGCAAATTTCAAAAATGATTCTACTCCAACTTCATAATCATAACATAATCTATCTTTTGACATCCATTCTTTGTCCATTATTATTTTATACACCAATGCTATTGATGGAATAATTTAGGAGCGAAGCAATATGGAGCGAAACACACCCGGCACCAAGTGGATAATGTATAAATTTATTACATGATAAATATTTTTTTTATGAATAATAAAAAATAAAATGTTTATTGTAATTATTATTTTATTATTATTATATTATAGTAAATATTTAATTATTTTTAGTTAGAATTTGAATGGAGGTTTGAATTTAATTGAATAATGTATAAATTTATATCTCTACTAGTGCAATATGCTGCATTAAAGATAACCTCTGTTCTAGCACCTTCTGGAATTATTTTCAAACTGAACCGGGTCGAAGTTTTTGTCCAACCCAGAACCTGCTAGAAACTTATTTTCTTTCCTCCAGAGACTTCTGCTTCTTCCCACATAAACGCCAATCTCGTCAGCGTTTCTCGATCACATCAGCAAAACATTCTACTTTCAATTCGCGAAAATCCACAAAACACTGTCGAAGAAATGGATTTGAGGTTGATGGGTTTTGATCACCCGCTCTTCCACCACATCATGGACTACGCCGGCGACGACAAGTCATCCAACAGCAGCGGGCCTTCGCAGACGTTTATGCTGGACGCCAAGGCCATGGCAGCGACCCCGGCGGACGTGAAGGAAGTACCCGAACTCGTACGTGTTCATCATAGACATGCCGGGCTGAAGTCCGGCGACATCAAGGTGCAGATCGACGGCGACAACGTTTGAGTATTAGCGGGGACGGAAGCGTGAGGCGGAGGAGAAGGAGGGGGCGAAGTATGTGAGGATGGAGAGGAGGGTGTGGGAAGTTAATGAGAAGTTTGTGCTGCCGGAAAAGCGAATACGGACAAGATCACGGCCGTTTTGCCAGGATGGGGTGTTGACGTGACGGTGGAGAAGCTGCCGCCGCCGGAGCGAAGAAGCAAAGACCATCGAGGTCAAAATTGGTTGAGATGAACATGAGTGCTCTGTGTTTTCTTGCGTGATTAATAATGATTTTGTAGGATGGGAGCATTAATTTTGTTTTGTGTGAGAGAAATATGATGCAGAATGTATGTTGAAGGAGTTTCTGAATAACAATTTGTTATAAATTTCATTTTCTTTCGCAACTGTCTATTATACAATTTAGTCTATTATTGCCAGTTTTAAGAAAATCAATCTCACATTCGTTCCAAACTATGTCCATTCCATTCATTTTAAGGGGTTTTTAAAAGAAAATTAAAATTTTACACACTTCCCAAATTCCCTTCATGACTAACCCATACACAACATTTGTAACAATTGTCTTAATTATTAATTTTGAGTAAGGGGTCTCAATCCATGAGACATATCGAATATTTAATTAATGGGTTAGAATTTTAACCTTATTAATTAGAGATTTGATCCGTCTCATGAATTGAGACCCGTGAGACAATCTTATAAAAGTTTTTGTCATTAATTTTATATGATTTTCACTCTATCATGATTTGTATCTCATTCTAGAGGCCAGAAAATAGTAAAATAAACAAAGTAATTGGATAAAATTCTGACAATAGAATTTAAAATCCATGAACCAAGCACTCCTAGAAAGATTATAGCAATATAAGATCTTTTCTCTTACAAAGGACAAAAAAAAAAAACATCCATTTAAGTCGAGGTTGTCTTGCTATCTCATGACGGAGATTTCTTGGCCGCATACAATAGAGTTCTCGCGAATTGTTTCTCATCAATCATGGCGAAATTATTGGTTTGCAAGGAGGTACTATCGTGACTTTATTATTTGTGAATTTGTTTACTGATTGTTCAAAACTTCGTAGCTGCTTATTATCTATTCATTCATCCGTATTGTCCTATGTTAGGATAACTGTTGACTAATGTAGGACAACTATGTCTACATTTTCTCATTGTTCAATTAGCTTAATTCTTAGAGCTTTAAATTTACATGTTCATACTCTTGTTTCAGCGGCCTTTGTTTAAGTTAGCTCGCTGTACCAGGACACTGTCCTTCCAGACTCTATTGTTTCTTTTCTTGATTAATATACTGCAGCTTTATACTTCAAAAAAAAAATGAACAAATTCCAAATATATACACTCCATATACATTAAGACAGGAAAGATGTGTACCTTAAATAAAGTAAAAATATAATATGCGCTTGCGTCTTGTGCTATACATTTTTATGTCTTGTGTTATACATTTTTGTGTCTCATGTTATATAATTTTGTACCTTAAGAATATTAATTATGTACTTGAACTAAAGTAAATATAAAACATGTGTATGTGTCTTGTGTAATGTGTTTCTGTGTCTCATGGTATGCAATTCTGTACCTTAACCGTATGAATTCTGTACCCGCAATAGATTAGTAATTGTGTAACACATAACATATGGTGTCTTATTTTACAAATTTGTGTCTTGTATTATGAAATTATATGCCTATATATAGGACATATATTATCTACACAAATCAGATTCGAGATTAAGTAAATATATAACATGTGTATGTACCTTATGTTGTGAGTTTTTATGTCTCGTGTTATGAAATTATGTATCTTAAGAGTACTGATTCTATACCTAGAATAAATTAAAATTTGTGTTGAAACATAAAAAATGAAAAAGTACATAATCTATTAAATTTAAATATCAAAACGATGTCATTTTCATCTCGGATTCACATCACAATATAAATTGTCCATCCAGTGATTTCTTTAAAATGATGATATACAATATATTAGCCATTTATAGGCCCAGCTCAATCTGATATATAGTAGACCATTATTTATAGGGAAAATGATAATTTTTCCCATGAGTTAATAGCATTTTTTTTTTTCTGAATTATTCGTGTAAACATATTAACCTTCTCATTTATTTTAAAATTGGTGGTTTTTCCACCGATTTATTAAATTGACATTTCTACTCTTAAAATATACATTTTATTTATTTTTGTTCTCCAACAAATTATTGTGTATACGTAAGGATAACCACGGTTCGATTCGAATTGAACCGAACACTATAGCGATCGAATTAAAAGTTTCCGGTTATGATTCAGATCTATAACACAATATTTAGATTTCAGTTTATTAAAATTATGAATCGAAAAAACTGGATCCTGAACCGTGAATCGACGGTTCTGAATCCGCTTCGCGATTTTGAATCGTCTTTATTTTAAAATAGTCTAAATTCAACAATAAATGTATTTTTTTAGTTCGAAACATGATCCGGCTGTCCCATTTTGCGATTTTAATAAACTGTGTCGGTTTGATTTGAACCAAATTGTGATCATAATTTGTTGAAGAAAAAAATATTTTAAAAATAAATATATCCATTTAACATTTCAGGAGGAAAAACAACGACTTGAATAATTTTAGGTCTAAATGTCTAATATATGGTTCAAAAACCCAGCCCAGCAAGCTAAGCGCTAACGTCTAGTGTTATAAATAGTGTCTTGATTTCCCTTCAGCGTCATGAAGTCATTATCACATTAGGTCTTCATCGCCGCTCCATCTTCCTCCATTCCTCGATGTTCAGCTACCCTAGCTCTTTCTGAAATGGAATTACTACGGATTCTGCCTCGTTCCACGCTTTGAATCACTCTACGTTTTTGTTTAGTTCTTATGCGGTTTTAAGCTTTTTGTTGTGCTTTTTTTGATGAATCGATATCTCATTTGATGAGAAAAAAACTGCAACAAATGAGTCTAAGATTACATGATTCGTTGTATTTAAGTCTCTGATGATTTTGATTTCATCAATGTCTTTTATTTTTTATTTTGGTTTTGATTCTGCCTTTGATTTGGAGTTCATGGGATTTGAGCTCCGGGACATGAGATATACTGATTGGTTCGTGTTTCTGATTACCATGATTGATAAATCAGTGTTTCTTTCTGATCTCCTCCTAATTACTTCAAAGTATTACATTTTGTTATTTTTAGTTCTTTTTTTTTTTTTTTTTTTTGAATTTAGCTGGAATTTTAGTTCGATTGCCTTTGAGCCAGTATAAGGCTATAAGCTATTCCGATAATTAGGAATTAGCGATTAAACTTTTTGAAATGAGAAGCCGCTACAACCAGCCTTTGATTTGGAGTTCTGATTGGATTTGAGCTCCGATTCGGAGACATGAAAGATATACTGATTGGTCCCGTGTTTCTGATTACCATGACTGATAAACCAGTGTTTTATTCTGATCTCCTCCTAATTACTTCAAAGTGTTACATTTTTTTTTTTTTTTTAGTTAATTTGTGTTTTGTTATATGCTCTCTGAACATTATTTCCTTGCTTAAAAAGACATTATTTCCCCTTTATTTTACATAGTTTTTTACCTATTTTGGTTTATTGACTATGGTTGATTCTCATTTTGCATTTTGACTTTAATTGCACCTATTTCAACTGTTGTTTGGATGTCCACATCACCTACGACCCCTCCCCAAAGTCCATTGGATGCGCAACGTGAAGCACTCGAACGCATGCCTCCACCCGCGGCTTGGAAACTCTCCCGCCGGCAGAGATCGGCCTCGAAAATGCGCATGATGCTCCTGGCAAACTCGTGAGATAGCTCAGATCTCTGGTCAGAGACCTCACTGTGGTGTTAACGGAGTAGCAATCATCAAGTTGTCAATTGGACATTTCCCTGGATTCTGAGTTTTCATATCTATTCAGACTCTATTTTTGCGAGTTTGATCTCGAAATTTATGTCATCGGATTTTATTGGTGGACATAGCGAATACATGGATGAGAGATATTTTGATGTTTTGAAAGGGCAGGCGGCTCAAAAATTAGATTTCACAGTGTACATATTGCATGTGTTGGCAATAATATTTGGATGGTCGCCGGAGCAAACAATATGACAGGGGCAGGGATAGTTGGGATTGAATATTGATGATTTTACAGGTTTTAGAATTAAGCGCAAAGTTCTTTCCACACAGGTATGGTATGGAACTTCATCATCGATCACTTTTTGTGATCTCTATGTTCATAACATTGATAAAATGCACTGAGAAACTCATGCTTTAAACTCTACAGGTAAGGAGATAAACTCATGGAGATCAAGATGCTTTCTCATCTCCCGGTCCACCGTACCTGGAAGGAGATAACAAGTTCACCAGGACGAAGCTTTGGTGCAAACCTATCTTAATACCCAGTTAACATAAATCTAACGGATCGGAGGACCAACTTGGGTTAATTTTTAAAAGTTACAGGAAAGATCAAAATGTAAAATTGAGAATGAGTCAAGGCCAAAATGGATAAAAACTCTTATTTTAAAAGTATAACGTTATTTTCTTTAATTATTTTGAACTGGTGTTTTTTTCTCTTTAAATTGGACATTTTTAGACATTACAAATTGGGTCATTATATCGTGCACCGCCGTTAGACACTACAGTGTGTCTAATCGACATTGTTTCATGTATTATTTTTATATTATCAAATAATACTGTAATTATGGTGAAATGAAACTACAGTACATATAAAATGAAGTTGAATAACATTTCACATATTTGAGTGTATATTGTACAATGAAGTTGTAATTATATTGAAATGATCATGTAGTTGTGTTTTAATGAAATTATAGTGTATATAAAATAAATTAAATAACATTTTCACATAATTGAGTGTATAAATTATGAATGAACAAATAAAGTTAAATAACATTTTCACATAATTGAGTGTATAAATATTGACTGAAACTTTAGTTATATTGACAGTGTTAGTTTAGACACACTGTATTGTCTAATGCGCGGTGCATGATTGATAATGCCATAGTGCATTATATAATATGCCTTATAAATTAGGGCAAATAAGTTATTTATTATTTATTTAAAATAAATTATTACTATATATTGAAATAAGAATAAATGGAAAAAACTCCTTTTGTGTGTAGGAATCGATCGACGGTCATAGATTTAATTAATTGGTCATTGGTGGATCTCGGATCCATTTAACTTCGATCCCATGTCTGAATTTTTTTTCTTTGCACAAGTTTTTTTGTTTTAAAACCTCGTTTGCATGTACCAAGTGAGCACCTAAAAAATAATAGAAATCAAATACTTAATCTTCTATATTTTTCTATAGCTTGATATTAGAATCAATACAATCAATAAAACTGTCAAGTTTATTAACGGCGTCAATTTTTGTGTAGGTATAAGATGAGAATATTAACCAAAACATAAACTCCTTTTACGAGTTGTCTATCTTTTGATTTGGTCTTCAAGTTATCCTTTTTCAAGGTGGATCACTCCTAGACTAGAAGAACACTATGCATGAAGTCTCTCCAAGTCCTTCACTCTCATGAGAATATAGACTTTGTGCAAGTGTGTTGTGGCAATGGGCTCTAATCTAACTCTCATTGAATTGAACATCTTCCTAAATATGCTAATGAATGTAGCTTGCAAACACTAACAATGAATATCAACCAACAATGCACAAACATCAAATAACCCTAATTAGGCAATTCTACAACGTAAATCAAATCTTCCTAACCATTTTTTAGCAATGAATCGGTATCAAAATCATTCCATTGGGGATGTTTTACTCTATCAAAATGTCGGATTTCTAAATTCTCATAAGGCCCCCTGGAATTCATTCCAGGCCTGTTGAATCATTTTTATGGATTCTTCCATTTCATCGATTCTTACTAAATAACGAGTTAAAGAATCCCCCTCTTTTTGTCATTGAACCTCCCAAGCAAATTCGTCGTAACACTCATACTGATCGATTTTACGAAGATCCCATTCGATTCCCGAAGCTCGTAGCATTAGTCTGGAATAAACCCCAATTGAGTGTTCTTCTGCCCTAATAGTGCCTATACCCTGTGTAATAAGTTTTTGATATTCAGCAACCCCTGTTAAAAAATAATGGACTGAAGCCAATGCATTAAAAGGGGGGAAAAATTGCAACCAAAAGCATATTAGTTTAGAATTGAATTTGAAAACTCAAAAAAAAAATTGATATCTTCCCTGGCCTACTATCCATTTCGAACGCATTCTATTCTCTAAGCTTCCTAGTGTCCTACATTGCGAACTCTCGACCCCTCTAACTGCTCCAACCACCATATGACATCGTGCGAACAAATAGTATATGCAATCATTGTAGTACGAGTTCCAACCATGTGCAATCTTATAATACTCGCCTTGCATTCATATTGTTTGATCATGTATTTGTATACCGAAGGTAGTGTATTGATAACTCTCTGGTGTGCATCCACTTCACGAAACTTTTGCAAACACAATCTGAACACATAGCTCAGACATACTAGCTAACACAACATGCACAACACTACCCACAAAATTTACACCTTTACCACTAATAATGCACAATTGTACCTTTGGGAGTTCACACAAGTGTACATACAACATTTTGTAAGTGCACCCCTTCAACCCTAAACACTAAACCCCTAAACCTAACTTGTAAACCCACAACAACCGACCACGCGGTGCTCAACCAACACATTCCAACCAATGTACATCTTAACGTCCTATGATGCACCCTAACTAAACGCACCAAATGTACGACCCAATGGACAACCTCCCGTCACTAGCCCCCAGCAATGAAAGAAAAAAAAAAAAACTACAAACGCATAACTCCGCTTGACAACGATAGTCAAACTACACAAACAACCACCCACCACCACAAAAACAAACACAGTCAAACCTTAAAACCACATATTTATCAACAAACTCAATCAAAACCGTACTCCAATGAACACCCAAAAAAAAACTAACATGACACAATAACGAAAATTTCAAGACGAGTAATGACAACTACAAACGGAAAACGACGGAAAAATAGAAAGGGACAATTAAATCACCGGTTATCAACCGCCTAAAACATGTTGCACAAAGCCTAACAACTACCATGCTATGAAAAATTGAGTAAATTTAACAAAATAACCTCGTGCCGAAATTAAAACACATGAATCAAAACACCAATATTAAATCCCCAGCCATGGACAAATAATCTAATGCAACAGGCTTTGGATTCATCTTAAGGGATACAAGTGGATGCTTTGTGGCTTGCCATGGAGAGGAACTGGAAAGGACTTTATCAACCAAGAGTCACAGAGGCAATCAGAATCAAAGAAGCTCTAAATTGGATAAAGTCTTTAGGTGTTAGTATGTTCAGGTCGATTCTGGCGTACGGTGATTGATAGCATAAAACTTGAGTCGGACTGGACAATTTTTGATCTTATTATTCAGGACATCAGATGTTAGTTGAGAATTATTTTACTAATATTAGCTTTGTGTTTGCTAGACATTTTGTGAATAGAGCAGTCCATACACTTGTTAGGGAAGCTGTATTCATAGTTGAACATAGGAAATGGAATCTGTATCCTCCAACTTCCTTTTTGGATGTACTTTGCAGTGATTTGTGTTAATTAAGTTCTCTCTTTGATTTAAAAAAATAAAAATAAAATCCCTGCCATCTTATCTAGCCATCGGAAAGTTCATATTAGACAATATAACTACAACTACTTATGGTTATTTATAAAACTTTGTTTTATAAATGACATCGAATAAAAATCTACAACGAGTTTATATAAACACACTTTTAGTATTTTTATTAAATATAATAAAAATTTTAATAAATTTATTGCAAAATAAAATATTTCTTTATGAAATAGATACTGAAAAATAAAAAACTTATTATAATTATTATATTATAGTATAAATATATTAATTATTTTTAGTGAAATTTGAATATGGAGGTTTGAATTAATTGGATCATTTGGATGATGTATAAATTTGTACTTTTTCTATGCATAATATGCAGGGTTAAAGATAACGTCTGTTCTAGCACCTTCTGGAATTATTTTCAAACTGAACCGGGCCGAAGCTTTTTGTCCAACCCAGAACCTGCTAGAAACTTATTTCCTTTCCTCCTGAGACTTCTGCTTCTTCCTACATAAACGCCAATCTCGTCAGCGTTTCTCGATCACATCAGCAATTCAGCAAACCTTCTAATTTCAATTCGCTAAAATCCACAAAACACTGTCGAAGAAATGGATTTGAGGTTGATGGGTTTTGATCACCCGCTCTTCCACCACATCATGGACTACGCCGGCGACGACAAGTCATCCAACAGCAGCGGGCCTTCGCAGACGTTTATGCTGGACGCCAAGGCCATGGCAGCGACCCCGGCGGACGTGAAGAGTACCCGAACTCGTACGTTTCATCATAGACATGCCCGGGCTGAAGTCCGGCGACATCAAGGTGCAGATCGACGGCGACAACGTGTTGAGTATTAGCGGGGAGCGGAAGCGTGAGGCGGAGGAGAAGGAGGGGCGAAGTATGTGAGGATGGAGAGGAGGGTGGGAAGTTAATGAGGAAGTTTGTGCTGCCGGAAAATGCGAATACGGACAAGATCACGGCCGTTTGCCAGGATGGGGTGTTGACGGTGACGGTGGAGAAGCTGCCGCCGCGGAGCCGAAGAAGCCCAGGACCATCGAGGTCAAATTGGTTGAGATGAAGATGAGTGCTCTTTTCTTGCGTGATTAATAATGATTTTGTAGGGATGGGAGCATTAATTTTGTTTTGTGTGAGAGAATATGATGCAGAATGTATGTTGAAGGAGTTTCTGAATAACAATTTGTTATAATCTACATTTTCTTTCTTGGATTTTGAATGCCTTTCGCAACTGTTTTAATATGTAATGACAACATCTACGAATTTTTGGGATTGATTTCTAAGCTTCTCCATATTGGATTGATTTGTAATAATTACCTTATTAATTAGGACTTGTATGAGACCATTTTACAAGTTTTAATTTGTGAGACGGGTAAGATGAGTAAATACCACCTATGATCCCTCGAATTTGGTGGCATCGCCATCAATAGTCCCTAACTTTTGTAATTACCAGTAATTACTATCCGTCAAAGGAAAAATGAATCTAGTTTAAATAATAAACAAAAAGCGTCCTTCCGTTACTTCCTCCCGTCTCAGCCCTCAAAATTGAGAGTAATATTGTCACGAAAAGAGTTAATACTAGCCAAGGTCCCTCGAGTTTAGTGATTTGGTCATCTTTAGTCCCAAGTTTAATAATTAAATTTTTAAAAACTATACGACGTCGGTTTTACCTTAAAAGTCGACGTCGTATGTTATTTTTATTTATTTATTTTTATTTGTTTTATGGTTTCTACCCTAACTGTATCAATTTTTAGATCCTGCGCAGCTTAACATTCAACATCAACTAATTCATGAACTATTAAACATGAAACTAATTTAAAGAACACAATTCATTAAGCGATGAGAGTAAATGTTTCATTCAGTTTCAAAATGATAAGGATTACACAGCTATATGAAATAGAGAGCTATAATATCACTAGTAGGGCCTATACAGAAGACTAAACCAAACTATATAAATATTAACAAGATAAATAATAATAATAATAACATTATTCACATAAGCTAATTCAAGCTACTAAACATAAAAGTAATATAAGTAACACAATTCAACAAAACTACTAAACATTCATCCAATAAACATAAACTAATTTTAACATAAAGTATCAACTAAGAAGCGTTTTATTAACCCATATTTATTAAGCGTTTTATTATAGTCGATACGGCGTCGGCTATATAATTCGTTGACGTCGTATCTCCTATTTATTTTTTATTTATTTGTTTTAATTCGAGTCTACGGCGTCGGCGTATATTCGCCGACGCTGTATACCATATATATTTTTTTTTATTGGAGATGTGGCGTCGGCTATATACATACGCCGACGTCGTATCTCTTATTTATTTTTTATTTATTTATTTTATTCGAGTTACGACATCGACTATACCAAATAACCAGAAGTCATATGTATTTTTTAAAATATAAAAAATAATTTTAAATACTTTAACGTCGTATTTTCTAAAAACCGACGTTATCATGGAGACGTTAAATTCATTTTCTGTAGTAGTGAATATTGTATAGGAGTAGAGGGAGTTTTAGTTGGAAGTTGAGAAACCACCAACTTTCTTTAATATTGTTTGGCCAAGTTTGGGACTAAAGATGACCAAATCACCAAACTCGAGGGACCATGGCTGGTATTAACTCTTTTCGTATAAGTCAAATGACAATATTACCCTCCATTTTGACGGCTAAGACGGGAGGAAGTAACGAAAGGACGCTAGATGGTAATTACGGAAGATAGGAACCATTGATGGCGATGCCACCAAACTCGAGGGACAATATTACCCTCCATTTGATTACTGGTCGAAATTTTGGTTTCATTAATCAGAGATTCAACCCGCCTCACGAATTGAGACCTCACGGGTTAGATATTTGATTAATGGTTGAAACTTTGACCTCATTAATCATAAATTCAACCTGTTTCACGGATTGAGACGATCTCACATAAATTTTTATTATTAATTTTATATGATTTTCACCATCACTTAGGATTTGAAATATAGTAAAATAAAATGAAACAATTAGCACTGTAATGATGCTAATTAACAAAGTATATTTAACCAAGACGGAATTGGCTACATTAAGAACAACTGAAGGATATTATTATTTAAAATTCACTATGAGGGACTAAATTGCATAACATGTAAGAATTGAGGGCATAAATATGCGATTTTTCATTTCAAGAAACAAAAGTGGGATTTTATATGGAAAATGTTATTTCTTTTTCTTTTTCACTCTATCATGATTTGTATCTCATTCATTCTAGAGGCCAAAAAATAATAAAACAAACAAAGTAATTGGATAAAATTCTGACAATAGAGTTTAAAACGACGAAAACAATCACCCCTATGAAGGATTATAGCAAAATAAGATCTTTTGTCTTACAGGAGGACAAAAAAAAAAAACACATCCATTTAAGTCGGGCTGTCTTGCCTATCTTACGACAGAAGTTTCTTTGCGGCATACAACGGGCTCACAAATTGTTTCTCACCACTCATGACAGAATTATTGGTTTGTAAAAAGGTGTTACTGTGGCTTAAGGATTGTAATGTGTTATTCGTGAACTCTGCTCATTGTTTGTTCAGAACTCTCTAGCTGCTTATTATTTGTTCATTCATCCGTGTTATCCTATGTTGGGATAACTGTTGGCCAATGTACGGGCAACTATATTTACGTTTTCTTATTGTTCAATTAGCTTAATTCCTAAAGTTTTAAATTTATATGCTCATATTATTGCTTCAGCGGCCTTGGTTTAGGTTAGCTCGCTATACTAGAACATTATCCCTTTTGACTCTATTATTTCTTTCATTCATTAATGTATTGCAGCTTTATACTTAAAAAATATATATATTTCAGACATATACATTCACTATACATTAAGACAGGAAAGATGTGTACTTAAAATAAAGTAAATATAATATGCGCTTGTGTCTTGTGCTATACATTTTTGTGACTTGTGTTATGCGTTTTTGTGTCTTATGTTATACAATTTTGTACCTTAAGAATATTGGTTATGTACTTGAACTAAAGTAAATATAAAATATGTGTATGTATAATGCGTTTCTATGTCTCATATTATGCAATTATGTACACTAAGCGTATGAATTCTGTACTTAAAATAGATTAGTAGTTGTGTAACACATAACATATTGTGTTTTATTTTACAAATTTATGTCTTGTATTATGAAATTATGTGTCTATATGACATATATTATCTACATAAATCATATTCGAGAATAAGTAAATATATAACATGTGTATGCGTTTTTGTGTCTCGTGTTATGAAATTATGTATCTTTAAGAGTATTTCCTGTACCTAGAATAAATTTAAATTTATGTTGAAACATGAGAAACAAGAAACGAGAAACTACATAATCTATTAAACTTAAATATCAAAACGACGCCATTTTGATGGCAAATTATATCGTGCACCGGGTGCATAATCGATTATGCACTGCGCATCGAAACGACGTTGTTTTATTTAATGAAAAGAAACGGAATCCGTTTCGCGCCGTTCCGCAAAAAATAACTTCGTTCTTTAGTTTCATTTTGTATACAATGCAGTTTCAGTGCAACACAACTACAGTTTCATTCAATATTTATACACTCAAATATGTGAAATGTTATTCGGTTTCATTTTATATATACTGCAGTTTCATTTCACCACAACTACAGTATCATTTTGATATAACTGCAGTTTCATTTGATAATATAAAAATAATACGTGAGGCAGTGCCGGTTTAGATACACTATAGTGTCACTCCGTTAACACTAACAGCGCGCCGTTTTTTTACTTAAAGATACGGCGCCGTTTTAATGCACAGTGCATAATCGATTATGCACCGCGGTCCACGATATAAAGACTGCATTTTGATCTAGGTTTCACATCACGATATAAATTGCCCATCGTGTGATTTCTTTAAAATGTGATAGGCAATTTATATCCTGCACCAGGACGCGCATTGCATCGTACGCCCTGATGCAAAACGACGTCGTTTCAAATTATTTTTTTATTTTTTTTTTTGAAATTTCGCTACCTTGTGTTGACGGTTAATTTTCTTTTATAAAAAATATTATGTTAAAAATGTATATAATTTATACTAGAATACACATAATTGTATACATGAATGTACATAATTGTATAACAAAATACATATTTTTTTAAAAAAAGATAATACATATAATCTAAGCTAATACATAATATACATAATTTTTAACATAATAAACATTTACTCTTAACATAATAATATAATATACATAAATTTTCTGTTTCGGATGTACATAATTGTATAAAATAGATGTACATGATTGTATAAAATATACAAAATTGTATAAATAAATACACATAATTACGTTAACCGCCTACATAACTAACCAAACTACGTCGTTTTGGGAGGCTCAGAGTGCACAATGCTATGCGGCTATGCCGCCGTGGTGCTGGGTATAACGATTGATATATACTCCGTACAATTTATTAGCCATTTATAGGCCCAGCTCAATCTGATATATAGCAGACCATTATTTATATTACATTGTTAGGCTTGATACATTGTTCAAAAACCCAGCCCAACAAGCTATGCGCTAACTTCTAGTGTTATAAATAGTGTCTTGATTTCCCTTCAGCGTCATGAAGTCATTATCACATTAGGTCTTCATCGCCGCTCCATCTTCCTCCATTCCTCGATGTTCAGCCACCTAGCTCTTTCTGAAATCGAATTACTACGGATTCTGCATCGTTCCACGCTTTGAATCACTCTACGTTTTGTTTAGTTTCTTTTATGCGGTTTCAGCTTTTTGTTGTGGTTTTTTGATGAATCGATATCTCATTTGATGAGAAAAAAACTGCAACAATATGAGTCTAAGATTACATGATTCGTTGTATTTAAGTCTCTGATGATTTTGATTTCATCAAGGTCTTTTATTTTTTATTTTTGGCTTTGTTTCTGCCTTTGATTTGGAGTTTTGATGGGATTTGAGCTCCGGAGACATGTGAATATACTGATTGGTCCGTGTTTCTGATTACCATGACTGATAAACCAGTGTTTCATTCTGATCTCCTCCTAATTACTTCAAAGTATTACATTTTGTTATTTTTAGTTAATTTTTTTGTGCTTGTAATTGAAATTTAGAATTTTAGTTCGATGTTTATTTGCCTTTGAGGCAGTATAAGGCTATAAGCTGTTCAGCCTTTGATCTGGAGTTTTGACGGGATTTGAGCTCCGGAGACATGATGAATATACTGATTGGTCCGTGTTTCTGATTACCATGACTGATAAACCAGTATTTTATTCTGATCTCCTCCTAATTACTTCAAAGTATTACATTTTGTTATTTTAGTGTTTTTTTTTTGGTGCTTTTAATTGAAATTTAGAATTTGAGTTCGATCTTTATTTGCGAATGAGCTATTAAACTCTGTAAATATGTTTTTTCTGCAAATGTTTCAGTCTTCTGTTGTGATGAATCATGAAACAATTCACATGTCAGACTTCAGAGACGGTAGTCTATGAGAAGAAACTTTCATGTTTGCTGAACAGAACCTAATGCTATTTTTGGCAGACTTTTGATGAAGATTTTAATTATTCAATTGAATCATTATCATATTTTTAAGGAATAGGGCATTTTTTCCCTTTATACTTATAGCACTTTTCCCCCTTAATTATTTATGTAAGCACATTAGCCCTCAATTATTTTAAAAGTGGTGATTTTTCTCTCTGATATATTAAAATGACATTTCTACCCTTAAAGTAAACATTTATTTATTTTACTTTTCTAACAAATTATTGTGTATATGTAGCGATGACCACGGTTTGGTTCGAACTGAATTGGACACTATAGTAATCGAATTAAAAGTTTTTGGTTATGACTTAGATCTAAAACCTAATATTTGGATTCTATTTATTAAATTTATGAATCAGAAAAATTGGACCCTGAATTGTGAATCGGTGGTTTTGGATCCTGTTTGCGATTTTGAACCTGTCTTTATTTAAAATTTATTTTTTTATTTTAAATAGTTTAAATTGAACGAAAATGTATTTATTTTTTTAGTCGGAACATGAACTGGTCATTCTGGTTCGCGATTTTAATAAACTCTAAATATTTTTTATTTTAATTGTATTTGAATATTTGGTTTGGTTGCTATAGTATCTCTTTGGTTTGAACCAAATTATAGTAATAATTTGTTAGAGAAGAAAATAAATGAATATTTATTTTAAGGTTAAATATGTCAATTTAACATTTCAGGGGAAAAGAGCTACTTAAATAATTCAGGGGAAAAAGTGTCATTTTCCTTATTTTTAATTATTTTATTGTTAATTTAATGACTAATGAATGTGGATTGTTTTGAAAAGCATTGATTTAATTAAAATAATTGTAAATTGGCATGAGATTAAGAATTTGGTGGTTATTCCCCTATTAAGAACCTTTCAAAAGTAGTGGAATGAATAATATGGATTTTGAGGATTGATGTTAAATTCTGAGGAAGTTTCATTTGAGCTCTGTTTTTCTAATACTCCGTAGATCTTTTAGAGATCGGTATCCAAGAGACATACAAGTCAAAAGGAGGAGGAGATTTCTACCAGGAGATAGAAAGATGAATAAAAAAAAAAAAAAAAAAGGACCAATATCTTATGAAGCGTAAATGGTAATTTGCCTCAAGAGCTCAACCCAAACAAGCCATTAACCTGAAAACCAAACATTGATTGATGTTGTATTACATGTAGGGGAGTGCATCGTGAGTTCGGGTGGGTACGATCGGTTTGGTTATACAATGTTGAAATGTTTGGTTTATGGTTAATTTATTTAACACCCAAAACTTTTAAATAATTTTTGAAAATCCAATTGGTTTCTTTGGAAAATAAATATCACTCATTTAATTATAATAAATTACAAAATTATATTTTTATAAGTTCAAAGACAAAATAACTAAGTAAATTAGTAATCCCATATTGCAGAATTACATGTCACAACTTACAAAACAAAGCACAAAATACAATGCTAAAGTGTAATTGCTAATTGCAAATATACAAATAATGACAAATATACAAATATACTAACTACTCAAATAATTAATATATTAAACATAAATATAAATTTTATATAAGAGCATCCACATCAATTGGGGATAATGTGGGGAGAATGTAAGAGTGATTAGGAAAGAGAAAATGGGAGGGGAGGAAAAAAGAAAAAAAATTGAATTTAAAAACAAAAGTAATAATATTTTAATTGCTGTCAGGTGCGTGCACTGGCGGCTATCAAATGTTGTACTATTCTCTCCACAATTGAAGGCAGAGTCTGACTTTCTGCCCCTAACTTTCTCTCTCCTACCCTCTCTCTCTTCCAAGTCATCAAATGTTGTACTATTCTCTCCCCAATATCAATTGATGGTGATGCTCTAAAGGGGTGGGGTGGGGTGGGGTGGAGGGATTGGGGCAGCTGCCCCCAGCTAGCTCTGTCCATGCTCCTCCTCGTCTAATTTTTGCGGGAACAAGAATGGAGGATATTTCTAATTTTTCATCGGGACGGGACGGGAATATATTCCCTACCCCTATCTCGTCCCGTTGCCATTCCTAAAAATACTATTCCATTTCCGACACCAAACATACAATAACAATAGTATTAGTAGTATAAACTCAGTTAACTACAAAGTAACTCAAGAACGTCTTAACTCTAGAACTAATGGCTTAAGTAAGATCCAAATCTTTCTTAAGAAATGCTCGACTTGAGATGGAGGTCCCTTAAACTTGTGACCATCTCTAATGTATTGTAATATTACTTGAAAAGAAATGAACAATTATATTAGAACAAATCTTGAACTTGCTGGCTCGTTTTGGGCATCTTGAAATAAATGTCTACCATGTTGAGCATACATTATATATCAACTAAAATTAGGATGCCTTAATTTAAACATGACAAACCATTTATTTCAAGATGGCCAAGTTCATGACACGTACGTACAAACTTGGCAAATTAAACAAACCATTGGCTACTCTCTTAAGTCTTAACATTTCATTTACCCATAAAGAAAGGATTGAAATCTTGACCAGAACATGTATGTTTTGGTTCATTGACAAAGCTAGTCAATGGACTTGACCACAGTCCAGTTCTATGTTTGACCGATGCGTCCAAACCAAAAGACAAACATCTAACAAGCGGTATATTTATAAGCTTTTGATGTACGTAGTTAGTTTAATATAAAAATATTATTTTGATATTATTATTTAATTAAAGTCAATTATGAACATTCGATTTGAATAAATAATCATATATTCAAAACTTACCTAATTAAAGATAAGACTCATTTATATAATAATTTGCACAATTAAGGGAATGACTTGTGCTGATATTGACAAATAGGTGTCGCAAAGGACTGTTAGCACAATAGAGAAAGGATGACCTAAGGCGATCAATCATCGAAAAGGATAAAGTAATGTTATACCTTCTTTTATACTTTCCCTCTTAGCTAGGATGTTATTCTAAAAATGTTGAATCTCATGATAAACACATATACTAAACCTTTGCTAACTGTATAGCAGGAGTCGTTGCTTCCACATTCATTGTGACTAGTGAGACTTGATCCCAGATCATTGTTCCAACTTCACCTATGTGACCACCTAAGCTGTCATACAAGCATTCTGCTCTTAACGTGACACTAAGATTGGATAACTACATTTATTTTCAACTAGGGTGGTGGTAAATAATATATCGGATCAATTCATGACGGAAAAAATATTTTCCTAAAAAGTAACATTATTATTCTAATTTTTTTTTTTAAGTGTACTCAGTGTTTTCACCATAAAAAACAATGAATATATATATATATTCATTTTTTTTTTAAAACTAGTGATTATATTTTTGATAATTTACATCTCTTTCTTTCACCTCAACATCATCACTCTAGATATTTTGATTCTCTAACTACTAGCCAGTGCAAATGTACGTCTACATTTTTATATTCTCATGTTTCATATTTTATTGATCACTCAACCATCAACGAAATTTAATTTCCTATTTTGATGTATTTAATTTGAAAATTTTCAATATAATATTTTCATATAAATTTTTAAAATATAATTGGCATCAATATAATTTTTTAAAATCACCTAAAGTTTTTTTTTTTTTTTTTTTTTTTTTTTTTTTTTTTTTTGGTATTTTTTTTTAGTAAAACTTTTCTTTGTTTGGACTACTATAGGTATTATAAATACCATAAAAAGTTTTTCTAAATTTTGTTGTTATATTGAATTTATCAATATTAAATTTAAATCAGTTGACTCAAAAAACAATACATTATAAGTTTTAAGAGTTTCATACAATCATGGGTGAAATTAAAAGAGTTCTCAATGTACCAATTGAATTGTAAAAGTGACTATGGAAAGAATTCCAAAGATAAAATTATCATTTTTATCATAATAATAATAATAATAATAATAATAATAATAATTAATAATAATAATATAAATAATAATAAATAATAATAATAATAATAAGTTAATTATGTATTATTATTAATTATTAATTATTATGATTATTGATTTGTTGTTGTTGTTGTTGTTTGTTGTATGGTTATGTAGAATACATTATTATATACATAACATAACAAATAGATACTCACAGATTAAGTATTGCCAAATGTAAGCTATTTTGATAATTAAGAATATCGATCCTAATAACAGAGTGCACTTCTTGGGATGGTTGTAAGGAGAATTAATCTTGAAAATATATATATTTCCTTGAATATAATGATTTTTTTTTGGGTATACCCTAGTTTCACCATCGGACATAGTAACTAATCTCTCGTTGGATTGTAGGCCCCTCTTTTTGGGTGGATCAGTTCATATCTGTGACTAAAATCCCTCGTTTGAAGTGAGGCACCCTTTTTGGGTGATCAGCTGATATATTCGTGACTAATCCCTTGGTTAGATTGTAGCATGCACCCCTCTTTTGGGTGAGTCAGCTGATATCCGTGATAATCCTTCGTTGGATTGTAGACACCTCTTTTGGGTGGGTCTACTACTGAGAATTATGAAATTTTCGACCACCTGAAAGTGATCTTAAATCAAGTCGAAAGTCTTGTTCCAACACTTTTGGTGTCCGGAAAATCTTTGTTGCTATTTCCGACCACTTTTTTTGGTATCAACTTGATTTAAGATCACTTTCAGGTGATCGGAAATTCCATAATTTTCAATAGTGAGTCATATAGAGATTTAAAGCTGCTCTATACTCAAAGCTAAGAATCGAACCTTTTAACATTTAGTTAAGGATGAATGAGTCCCTTACATTGAACCACGCCCCCGGATTTCCTTGAATATAATGATTTGTCAAACGTTGGGATATTTCATTTCCAACCTACGATGTGAAGTGTGAACTACACAATGAAGCTGGTATTGTTTCATTTCACACTTAAAACATGATGCAAATTAAATTTCATTTGTTTTGAAGCAAATAATTCCAATATTATAGTGACATATACATATATAGGTGTGGAAGTAAGAATTAATTAGATAGAAATGAATAATGATGACAAGCTAATATAAGACAACTAGGTAATTAATTAAGCTAAGTCTACGGGTAAGTCTTTGTTTTGAATGTCCCACCATCATACAAATGTTGTCACAACTTAACCTCTTTTATTAGCATCATATTAATAAGCCGGTCGTCTATGCAAGTCCCTCTCCGAAGGGGTCCCAACACTTAAACATTCTCAGCCACCGCTCTCGAAGCTAAGTATAGCATGAAGCTTCTTCCCACTTACGTTGGAAGTACTACGAAGAACCCTACAATGCTCCTCAGATCAACCTTTGAACGACAAACTAACATATATTTCTGCCTGCCAACACCAAAAACATAAATGCTCACTTCACTTCATTTGCTCATCGCTATCTCCCATGGATGGAAACCATCATCACTACTACTATACTACTGGTAACAATGACTCCACTTTTGCTCGCCAAGATTCCGGCTTTGAGCTGTCGTCAGAGTTCTTTGATGAGCTCGATGTCTGGCCGCCTGAGGAAGACCCGGCGGTGTTCACCGTCGCCGGACATCCCCAGAACCCAGGTCAAGCCACGGCGGTTGATGACGCCGTGATGATGGTTCCTTCAGGCGGAGGCGGCGGCTTCACCTACGGTGGACCTAGTAGCATCAGTAAGCAACATTTTAAAACAATACAAAATCCATTCATTTCTTTACCCTTCTTTTTGATGGATTATTGGATGGGTTAGTAAAGGGCTTAAAATGCGAAGTCCAAACCCTAGTGTCTGGCCAAGTTCAGCATCCAACATCTCAACAATGCGTGACAGTATAAAGAAATAAAATTGTGTATTCACTACTAGCTATACACACTACTGGAAATTATAGAATTTCCGACCACTTTTTGCTTTCCATTTGATTTAAGATCACTTTCAGGTGGTCGAAAATTTCATAATTTCCAATAGTAACATAGTTTTTGGTAGTGGTAAGCTTGATGCTAACACTTATATTTTGGTGTTACTACCAGAAAAATGCATATAAACAACAACAGTGAAGAACTGTTATGTTTTAGGTCAAAGAAACTATTAAAAACTTTTGCCTTTAGACTGTTGTTGTCTTATATATATCAAAACAACCGTTAAAAATCGTTGTATTTAAACTGTTGTTATTGTAGATCTCGCTTAAAGACGATAAAGATTTAAAACTGTTGTTTATGTGCATATGATAACAGGTGATAGTGGGGGAGGCATGGAGAGGACGGCGGCGGGGGTGACTGAAAAGTTTGCGTTCAAAACAAAATCAGATATTGAAATACTGGATGATGGCTACAAATGGAGGAAATACGGCAAGAAGAAGGTGAAAAACAGCCCAAATCCAAGGTACATAATCAAACCCATGATCACTCATTTGAAAAAGTCACTAGCATAATTTTTTGAATTTTTTCTTGATAAAATCTGATCATATTACTTACATGACATGTATTAATTAAAACACAAAGTTTAGTAACATGTAATTTAAACACAAATAATCCATGTGGCATTACTGTCCCACCGAAACTCAAACTCATGATTTCCTATTTGAAAAAATTGGCTTTATGTCACTAGATCACAAGGTCATTATTGGCACACCATTAACTTTATGCTTCTGTGCAATTGAGTTGTTGAGCTTAAAAAGCGTACAATTAACCATTAAACAAGTAAAATATATGCAATTAAGATATTTTTTAAAATTTTTCCCGATAAAATCTGATCATATTACTTACATGATATGTATTAATTAAGAATTACAATTTCTTTTTTTTCCTCATACTAGTTGGGATGAAACATTAAAAATAGTATTAACGGAATAATCAATTGTATTTCATTTGAGTGCGATTAACATTATCATTATTTAAGTTATGTGGACATGCATGAAACATTTGAAAAGCTTGATGAGACGTGTTTGTATGTTGTCTGGTTTGTCAATGGAAAGAGGAAATTTCAATTTTGGTCATATGACTATAGAGATTTTCTTAATTTTAGTCATTGACTTTTTAAATTGTTAATTTAGTACTTTAACTATGGAATTTTTGTTAATTTTAGTCACTCCGTTCAAATTGCCGACCAAATTTCGCCGAAAAATTTTAATAGTTAAAATAATGAGGATATTTTGATCGTTTCACGCATTTTTTCTTCTTTTCCGGCTAGTTCATCTCTTTCTCTCCCGTTTCCGGCGTTCTTTCTCCCTCTAAACCCTATCTTTAATATCATCAAGCCTCCTTTCCCCATCATCTTAGTTCATTGCATTCACCGAAAACGGGGGAGGAAAGGATAGACTCGCCTAGGAAGAAAAAAAGAGACGTAAAATGATCAAAATATCCCTATTATTTTAACAATTAAAATTTTTCGGCGAAATTTGGTCGGCAATTTAACCGGAGTGATCAAAATTGACAAAAATTAAATAGTTAAGATACTAAATTGACACTTTTAAAGTCAAGGACTGAAATTACCAAGACCCCTATATTCATATGACCAAAATTGAAATTTCTATGGAAATCTTCTTATCTATTCCATCACTAAGCCGTGATTGGACAACCTTTATATCTTGAAATGGCTTTCTATTTTATAAAAGCTAAGCAGACTTAATTTCTAGGAAGTTACATGTGGATATGAGTGGGACTAGCAATGAGGTTGATATCATTAACTCTTTGCACATATAAGATATTATATTCATTGTATCTCTGAACATTAGATGATTGTTGTAATTATTGTATCAAACAAAATGGTCATTTTCAAAACAAAATACTAACAAAAAGCCATAGGTTAAGGATGTCAACCCCCTCCTTAACCATAGGTTTGTGTGTGTGTATATATATATATATATATATATATATATATATATATATAGGGGAAGGATAATATAAGAACAATATTTTCCTGTAAAAACTAAGGACTAATCTCAATTGGTCATTAGTGTTCATCAATTGTTGAAAGTTTTAGTAGAAAAAAAAATATCACGGTCAATTTGATAATTATTGAAAAATTTTAAATTTTTAATATTTCTAAAATAAACCTACCTTTTCCCTTTATTTTCTTGCAATTATCAACCGCTGATCTATCTAAATAAATGTATCAAATTAGTCCCTACTTTTTTACGTGGGGGAATATTTTCGCCTGAATCATGCACCCTCCCCAATATATGTTAGTGAAACCATTTTTAAAGCTGTACAGAGACCAAATTTTATGGAACCACAGTCCAAAATAGAAAATGTAAGTGGGCAATGAAAGGGAGAGGAGCAATAAATATGGTCATACATTTATAGTAAAATGATACTTGTACAGTTGTTGTACCTTCTGTTTCTATTCTAGGAAGGGAAAAAAATGGATTAAAACTAAGATTCGATTTTTTAAAAATAACATCCACTATCAGGAAGTAAAAATAAAATAAAAATAAATACACATGTAATATTATTTTTTATAGTAGTATTGATAGTATCTTTTTATACATACTTTTTCAACCTACTAAAAAGTACAAAGAATTTGAACTTGTGACATCTCATTTAGAGAGCCAGACAGCCAGTCACACTTATACCGTTTGGCCAGTTATATGTGTAATATTTATTATATTAGTTTAATAGTATGTATATTGTTGATTTATGAACAGGAATTACTATAGGTGCTCAGTGAATGGGTGCCAAGTGAAGAAAAGAGTTGAAAGAGACAAAGAGGATCCAAGTTATGTAATAACCACATACGTGGGGATCCATAACCATCAAGGCCCTTAGGGTTTTTAATTATCACACTACACTGGACCCTGAATCAAAACTTATATATATTACTGTTGACAGTTGCCCAGATCAGACCACTCACGTAGACATCATCACCATACTCCTCGTCTACCTTGAATTGGTTCCACGAGCTGAGGTTTTTGAGGTCTCAGAATATAATGTTCTTTCCATCATATCTGTACTGTTCTCCAGGGTTAAGCTAAATTCTGTCTTATCAATATCAAAGATCTTTTAGACCTTCAGTCACAACGTATGGTCATCCTGTATGTTGTATAATAATCGATCGAGTTTGATTACAATATATGTTGTATACTACCATACATTATTTAAATAAGAAAATAAACTTATAAATGAGCAGTAATACTAGTAGATGTGCTTTCATTTTTATACTACTTCTCATTAACGTGATATGCTCTAATTGATTAAAAAAAAGTGAGTTAGTTGGACCACAATTTGTATTCTTTCATTTTCTTCTTCCTCTATAAACTTATTTTAGAAATTAATCATAGGTAATAGCGATAGCGCAGCTTTACTTCCTTATAATTGCGCAGTAATAACGCCCATTCTGATAGAAAGATGCCCCAACATACTCTAGTTGCACTACCAATTGTAGGTAGTTTATTATTGAGTGCTTACCACTATGCCAATCGTTATAGCTAGTAACGAATGCGCAACTTTATTTCCTTAATTCTTTGCATAACAGTAATTGAATTGTCACGTTTCGATGGCAGGATGCTGGAGTTGGCCCACTAAGCCTCAGCCCAATAATCACCTCCGAGCACCTATCAACCTCAATCTCAATGAGATTTGAACACATGACCTGTTCTGGTACCAGTTGCCAGGATGAAGCGCTTACCACTATATGCCAAAAATTATAACTTTATTTTGGTCTGGTGTAGCGGTAAGCATTTGATCTGACAACAATGTAATTAAGTTCCTATCTTAGAACCCTTCAAATTTTCTATGTAAAAGTATCCTCAAATTGTCCAAAAGATAAGGAAGTCAAACAAGTAAAGAAGAAGAAGAAGAGAAATAAGACAATAGTAGACTAAGCAAACAGTAAGACGTGTAGTAGTAAAGCATTAAAGCAAGCCGACAGTAAGGCAAGCCAGTACTAAGGCAATCATACCAAGAGATACCAATGATGTTCTCAAAAAAGACAAGTAGTATATGGATATCTCACTTCTAAATTTTGGACATTGTCACATTAACTAAGGTGGATCTTTAATTTGCCAAAATAAGCAAGTTACATAAAAATAAGTGAAAAGCTAAAATCTAAGGAACAAGTTGTAAGCAACCGATAGCTAAAAGTCTACAAGTTTCAAACCAAGGAATAGATTAAAATATTGCAAGTGGTATGTATATATTCAAATTTGTCTCTCTACAATGGAAAAAATTGAATCTAAGTATATGGGATGACAACGGGATGTGCATGGGTGAGGAGTATACTTTCCGTCCCCGCTAACCAGATCCCATCTCCGATCTCGCGAAGAATTAAGCGGGGACGGGGAATGCCTATGCCGATCAACTCCATAGTCAAACTGTCAAACTAATACAATTTTTTAAAATAAAAAAAGAAAAAATTAAAATCGTTAAGGGGAGCATGCCCTTCGGGACTCACCAAACCAAAAAATGACACCTTAAAAGGAACCCTATTTTTTGTTAATCTCTACAAATCCATAGAAGTCTAATTCCCTAAAATTTACTTATTTTTAATGAACTATTAATTTTAAAACTTTTAAACTTTTTTTTTCTAATTTTCATTTTCAAGTTACGTTATTAGTATAAGTTAAGAAAAAAACTCAAAAAGCTAGGTTCAAATCAAAATTTGGAGAATTTTGAAATCATAAATGTATTCTTTAAGGAACGTGTGAATGCTAAATGCATTGAGTGTGCGTTTGAATGTGGATTGTGCTAATAGATTTCTTATTTGTAAATTTTCATCATGAGTTGTATAATTAGTTGACCATGTTTTACTTTTTATTATTTTAAATTACAATACAGAATATTTTATTAAATTTGAATTTTATAAAAGAATTATAAAGTTAAAATTATGATAGTAAATATAAATATTATGAGTGAATTCCATTTTTGGTCCTACTGTTATAGGGGTGTTTCCAATTTTAGTTCACCTTAATTTTTTTTGCCACTTTATAACCACTATTATTGAATGTGTTCCACTTTTAGTCCCACCGTTAGTATTTCGATCAAGAGGTCGTGTAATAATTTAGAGGTATTTTGACATTTCTTCTCATCCAAGACTATGTTTGACTAAAGAAATGAAAACATTAAACTAAAACCTAAGAACCTCGCCGACCCCATGTTGGAATGAACGAAACGATGTAGCTTTTGGCTTCCCATTCTCGTTGTTCGAAGAGCCATCTTCGAATATCGGAGGAGGAGGACGAAGCGCCTGGATTAAAAGAGAAGAAACAAAACATAAAAAGACCAAAATACCCTTTGATTATACGGTCTTCTTGGCGGAAATATTAACGGTGGACTAAAAGTGGAACACATTCAATAACAGTGGTTGTAAAGTGGCAAAAAAATTAAAGTGGACTGAAATTGAAAACGCCCCTATAACAGTAGGACCAAAAATGGAATTCACTCAAATATTATTATACATTTAGTTCTGTCTGTTGTGTTATATATTGAATCACTGTAATTTACCTCCTTTTAAATATTTTGTTGGGTCGGATGTGGGGCAATTAGAATTGAGAATTGAAACTTCAATTTATATATCCTCTGATATGCAGCAGTCACAGTCGTGAGACGAGAATTATTTTGTCTTTCTAAATTGGGCAACTCTCATATATAACCACACAATTAAACCTCATCGTAACCAGCGACTTCTTAAGCCATGACGACGATAACTTCAGATTTTTGTAGTGCAACATTCATCATGCTGATGTGATCATTCATCCCCACATTTAATTTCCACCAAGGGCAACACTGTACACAGCTGATTACACCACAGATTCAACTCAGAATGAATATATGCTATACAAGCTTCTGCCGACTGCCACTAATGCATATGATTACATACAACGTTAAAATCGCGAGTTATACTCATTACTGAAAATTATGAAATTTCTGACCACTTAAAAGTAATCTTAAATTAAGTCGAAAATAAAAAGTAGTCGAAAATAACAACAAAGATTTTCCGGATACTAAAGTGGTCAGAACAAAACTTTCGACTTGATTTAGGATAATTTTCAGATGACCAAAAATTCCACAATTTTCAGTAATGCTACATGTATTTCCGGATTTTACTCTATTATTTTTTCTTTATGATGTAAGACCAAATAAAGATTTGATATTTTTGTCTTAAAGTAATGTTTACATACAAAATTTGTGAAAGGAAAAAAAAGAAGTTAAAAATAAGAAACGGAAGTCGATGTAGTATTTTCTCAAAATTGTCACCTACGCGACAAAGAGAATGAGGTCATCAGTATGTATAAGATAGCTAGAATATTGTAACACTACCAAGAAATTAAAAGTGACAATTTCAACCGGTCTCAAGAATTTGTTTCGACCAATCCCAAATGTTTACGCAAATGTTTTTGTTTCCATAAGAAGCTTCTCGCGTCAAGTCTTGTTATCGGACAAGATAATTGCACGAGATTTTATGTGCAGCTTACCTCTTTCTGTAGTAGATGTTTTTTATGAAACTATTTTTGTCGTTTTTTTTTTTTACAAGTCTTTTGTTTCAACATTTTGTAATTCTAAAAGCGTTATTTGCATTAATATAATGGGTCATAAGGACAAATTTGTTAACTTCATAACATATTAATTGATGATGAACAAAAATCGTAAAATTTTGGGAGATTTTTATGCGTGAAAACATGATTAGATCAAATAGTTTTACTTATTAGCATGTGGAAAAAAATTGACTGGTAAATATTAATAAGGAAAAAGGCTAAATTGGCTCACAAAGTCATCCGAATAGTGTAACTAGATTACCTAAGTAAAAAAGCTCCTTTCAGATTTTCTAAATCTGTAAAATTGTTCAATTTGCGTCTAAATTGACATGTTTAGCATGTTAATTCTTCCAAGCTTGATACATGTTATTTTTATATATATTTTTAAATTTTTATTTATTTATTAAATTTAATTTTTTTTTTAAAAGAATACAACCATTGGTTGTTCAGCGAGGGACAATCGATGGCTGCCTCCTTCACCGACAGTCATTGACTTCCTCGTGACAGCCACAACTGTCAAAGATTGATGGTCATGGGCGGTCATGACTGTCCGTGCCGTCCCCAGACAACCATATTGAACCCTGGGTTGCTCTTAACCGTTAACATAAATTTTTAAAAAACCTTTAACCATTAACCGAGCCGAAAAAGTTTAGTTAAAAATGGTTAATCGAACTTTGTCGGTACAGTCAGTTAACCAAATATTTACCGAAGCTTGCACACCCCTAATCAAGACAGGCCTGTGGATCTTACGTACTTTCACAAGATTTCTTTCCAAACAATCGAAGTCCGTTCAAATCACAATAATTTCACTACAAATCAAATCATCAAAAGATATCACTATGTTCCGAAATGACTAAAGAGTGGTCAAGTGAGTGGAGCATTATTTGAAGATCATTATAGAGTTTTGATTTTTTGCCAGCACTCTCTCGATTTTTGTGCACATATAAACTAATGATTGCAAATTTTTCTCGTCATCATAAAAAAAAACAATAATATAGTGGCGGGAAACATTGTCCCAATATCAAATATAACAACAACAACAACAACAACAACAACAACAACAATAATAATAATAATAATAATAATAATAATAAAGTTAATACCTATTTTGTCCCTCGACTATTAGATAATAATAGTTAATATTCATTTTTGTCCCTCGACTTTAGATAAAAGACGTTTTTGCCACTCTCTATAACGGTGGGTGGATGACAATTGTAACGGATGACCAAATTAGGTATATTTTACAAGTTAGAAGACTAAATTGAGTACTTTTAATAATTTGGGACTAAATTGCGTATTACTCAATAGTCGTGGGAGTCTAAAATAAATTGTGGAAAAAAATTAACTAAAAAATTATAATTGTTATTTTTTGTGCACCATAGCACGGGTCCTACTATACCTTATTTGATGTTAGACCACACGCGTGGCAGATTTTTCTTTTATTCGTGTTGGTCACCTATTTCGATCAAAATTTGGATTTGTTGTAATCCTTTTGTAAATTTGATGACATTCATATGTGTTGTTGTTGTTGTTGATGTTGTCATTATTATATTAGGAATAATGGTCAAATAGGCCATCGAACTACACATCAAAATGCAATTAGGTCACTGAACTCAAAAAAATTATAATTAGTCCTTAAACAATACAAATTCTTGCAATTTAATCTAAAATTAGTTGTTTACTTCTTAATATGCTGACATGTCGGTTCCTTTATTTAAAAATAATTTTTAAAATTTTATTTTAATAATTTGTATTTAAATAATTATTTAATTAAAAAAAAAAAAAAAAAAAAACAGACTGCCTATGATTCTACTCCAAAGATGCCACTTGAAACAGATCTCCATTTTCTCTCTGTCGAGGTTGTCTTCTCCGATGTTGTATTCTGTCTGTTATGTATTAGAATTTAGAAAGCATTAATTGTCTGGCCAGTTTATGTTGCATTGTTAATTGCAGGTGGTTAGGAGTGTTATTTGGGCGGAGATCAGTGAAACCCTACAACGGCGACTACAGTATCGGCGAAAACCAAATCGCCTCCGAATGCTACGCTTGCACTCAGGTTGGGGCTCCGATATTCCACTCCACCAGTTGCGACGAAGCTCACCAGCCGGAGTGGCAGCCTCCCGCCGGGCTCCTCCTTCATTCCAATCCAGAACCGACCCGGAGACGAAGGGGCATGGCTGGGACGGAGGCTTTTTTTTTTTTTTAAATTAAAATAATTATTTAATTACAAATTATTAAAATAAAAATTTAAAATTATTTTTAATTAAAGGAACCAACATGTCATCATATTAAAGAGGGAAACAAATCATTTTAGGTTAAATTGTAAGAATTTGTGCGGTTCAGAGAACCCAATTGTAGTTTTTTGGAATTCAGTGCCTAATTACATTTTAGTGCATAGTTGGATGGCCTATTTGACCCTTATTCCTTATTATATTATTATAGTTATACTATGGTAGTATTGTACT
>VALG01004800.1:2397-13388 GCA_009835305.1 Ipomoea purpurea | reverse complement strand
TCCTGAAATTTTAAACTTCCGCCCATTCCTAAAATCTCTCTTCCTATAAAAATATATTGATTTCTACAATAATTCTGCGTTAAAATTCTATTCTAATATTATAAAATAGTGTAATACAATCTACTTCTATACTATATATAAAAACAAAATCCTAAAATTTTAACTTTCCGCCAAATTCCTAAAAAATCTCTCTTCCTAATAAATATATTGATTTCTACTTTCCCATTCGTACAATAATTCTGCGTTAAAAATTCAATTTAATATTATAAAATAGTGTAATACAATATATCTATAATATATATAAACAAAATCCTGAAATTTTAACTTCCCGCCCAATTCATAAAATATCTCTTTTTCTATGAAATATATTGATTTCCACTTTCTCATTCGTACAATAATTATGCGTTTAAATTTTATTCCTCCAAATTTGGTTGGGGTGGAGCTTCCAAAGCGGGTAATGGAGGTTTTGGTGAGAGAGCATACCTTGGAATTCTTGTGGTGGGACTCCTCTATAATTTTGTTGGCCTTGGAAGCCCGGTGGTCCTCTATTAAAAACATGTTGGGATTTGCAACCCCCATTGGATTGTTCTAAGAAAAACCTAGATGATTCCTTGAGGAGTTTGGGTTATAGGCCCCTTGAGACTAAAATGATTGTTGTAGTGGCCTATTATATCCCACCAAGTTAATATGTTCAATGGGAGATTGAGAACTCGAGTCATTAAGGCATTCTCCCAAATTGTGTCCTCCACCGCAAAGTTTAGACATCAAAACTTGACCAGAAGGAGTAGAAACATAACTCATAGTTTTTTTTTAGAGTGAGTTAAGCTAACTTTTGAACCATGGAAGCTGCATTATCCACCTTAGCTGACAAGGCGGAAATTTGCTCCACCTCATGCATTTCTCCTACAAGTCTTTGTGAAAATCTCTCCGAGTACCTAGTTGAGCCATTCATTACAATCCTCTCCAATAGTTCTTCGGCTTGAGTTGGTTCTAAAACTGTGAATGACCCACCCAAAGAAGCATCAACCAAGACCCTTGAATTGTCAAGCAAACCTTCATAAAAAGTCATCATCAAATCCCAAAATATCGTGTGCGCATAACACAAGTTCTTAAATCAAAAGATCACAATCTCAACAAAAGAAACTTGTTATCGATTAGCAAAAATAAAGTAAAAATGTAAAATAAAATAAAAAGGGTGGACTAGACTCCTAGAATAAAATTTTCACTATTGTCAATACTTAAACGCCACTTCCCGGCAATGGTGCCAATTTGGTTGGAGTATATATCTCAAACAAATAATTACCCAGAGTATCGGGTTATCGATCCACATGAAAGATGGGCGTATCAAGCCCTAGCTACTAATCTATTCATGAGAAGTTAATCCTATCGAAAAGAGTGATTGATTAATTGTAAAAGTATAACTAATTAAAAGAAAACAAAGTAGTTGGTTGATGAAAGCAATAGAGGAAGAATGATATTCTCGGGATTCAAGTGTTTAATCAACTAGTGCTAATCTAAGGTGCACTATTAAATCTGAGTTTAAACAAGTGTGAGAATGCAAACAAGGGAAGAAAACTCCTGTAACTCCAACCTAAAATAATGTGATTGGATATCCGTTCCCACGATATAAACACTCAAAAATTTAAGAACAAGCATTCAATATAAACCCTTAACTAACACCATCTCCAGATGTACAATAGCTAAGAATTAACTCCCTAACATATATGCCCTCTCCCAAGGTGCAATAGTCAAGTGCAATTGTGGAAGCCCTGCAATATGCCCAACTCCTGTTAAGACATAAAGATAACTATGAAACGAGTAATTTTGGACATTAATTATAAGCATCAACAATATAAATCACAATTGCAACAAGTTATAAAATCCAATATAAATATATTAAAGAATCTAAGAACTAGGCACATAGGTTCATAAATACTTTCACCGGAGAATCTCTAAGATAACTTAGCCACACATGACTAATATAGAATCCAATGCAATAGTATAAAAGAGTTTACAAGTAATCAAAGAAAGTAAAAGAATATACCAAGAGATTCTCCAAATCTTCCTAGCTTTCTTCTTCTTTCCCCGAGGTAACTAGTCGCTCTTGATGTCCTCTTTCTTGTCTCCAAAACGCAGCTTCAATACCCTAGGTTTGAGGGAAGATGAGCTATTTATAGCAGGAGCTAAGCAGGGGAAAATAAGAAATTCCGCGCAATATTCCAAAACTCGCCCAGAATTCTCGACGCGACAAGTCTTGCTCACCAAAACAACTTGCCGCTATTAGAACTTCTCGACGTGTCAAGTAGTCGACGTTGATCTTTTCCGAAACGTTCTAGATTTTCTCGACGCATTGGAATTTTTGGACATGTCGAGTCTAATTATCGACGCGTCCAGTCCTCTCTTTCAACATCTTCACTACATTTTGGCTACAAACTTGTCCCAGAACTTCCCCTTGTCTTTACAATTGATCTACTTAATTATAAAACACTAACAAAACCCGTAAAACATTTCAAATCAAGTGTAAAACTATATCTTAATGAGAAAACAAAAAATATGCAATGAAAGTATTACTTTAACGAATTAACACCGTACCCAAAAAGTATATTAAATTAGCATGAGAAACATGTAAACTTAAACTTACCATCAATCCCCGATTTACAGGTTCCCAATTCCCCATAATATATATATATATATTATATTATATATATATATATATATTCTATTATATATAATATATATGTGTGTGTGTGTGTGTGTGTGTGTGTGTTGACACACACACACACACACACACACACACACCCACACACAATATATATAATATATATATATATATATATTATATATATATATATATATATTATATATATATATTATATAATTTATATATATTACATATATGTACATATGTATCACATATACATACATATAGATTACATATATTACATATATACTATACATACTACATATATATACCACATTATTATATATATACATACATAATATATATATATATATTATATATATTATATATATTATATATATTATTATATATATATATTATATATATATACATATATATTATATAATATATATGTACATATATGTACATATGTACATACACATATACATATATATATAATATACATATATAATATTTACATACATTATACATACATACATAATACATATATTATATACATATATATTATATATATATATACATATAGTATTATATATAATATATATAGGATTATATTCAAATACAAACAGTCCTTAAAAGACAAACGTGTGGATTCATTAGGATCGTTTGATTTTAAGATTGGATACCAGGATTTAATCACTGATTTGAGGCGTGTTTTATTAAATCGGTGACCTGTTTTATGTTATGGGGGTATTTTGGGAGTTTTGTGTTTTGGTTTAATCGGATCAAGTCCTACTGTAATTCGACCACCATCCATAATTTCGACTTTCACGGCTATCCCTCTCTGTCGTGACCTTGCGCTTTCAACGCTTTCTACGTCGTTTAAAGGGTTCTTCATCAGCTGCCCAGACGATGGTCGCCGTGGGGTTCGCAGTGGAGCAAAGCGTCGGGTTCCAACTTCGAGTGCTGTAGGTCCAGGTGTTTTTCCCCTTTTCTACTTTGCGATTTTTTTTGGCTCATTTTTTGTGTACGGTGGGTCACGTGGGGCTGTGGTACACGGTGGTTCGTTTTCTTGCGATTTATTCCGACCATCAGGTGGTGTGTGTGTGAATTGGTGGTTGCGTACGGTGGTTCACGGGGGTGGGGTGGTGGTGGGTGGGCAGAAATTGAAGGGGTTTATAAATTGTGGTTCACGGTGGTTCTAGTGTGAATATACTTAAATCTTGTTTTATCACTTTCCTCTTGGAATTTGAGTTTGCATTCTATGGACTACCCTTTACTTCACCTTGGCATTATTCTTTTCATTCTTCATCTGGTCTCTATTTTTTCTTTGGATGAAAATGCTGAAATTGGACAAAGCACAATAATAAAATAGCTTGGCTCTAAACCACAATTTTTCTTTTGCAGATCTCCATATTTAAGTTTGCTTAACCTGATGTGTTTGGTGTCATTATTCTTTTAGCTAAACCCCTGATATTGTTGGCCATAGTTACCTTTCTGGCTTGCTTGACTTATTTTTCCTTCTAATGTACTTCCTACAGCTGCAGGTGGTCTCAATTGAATAGTTACTACCATGGCACCATATTTGATTCTCTTTCTAGTTTCTAATCGTTGAATTATTTGTAGATATTTGGGGTCTTTTAATTGTGGTTCTGATATTCCGTAGCATATACAGAACTTCTTGGTTACCTGAACATTATTTTGGTATTGTAAAATATATACTATTTTGTGATGTCCTAAGATGAATCCTTCGTTATGATGGTATAGACTAATTCTCAATAGCTGAATGTTCTGAACTAAATGCTGAACATCAGATCATGGTATAAAGTATCCTTGTTGGACATTGTTCTAATCTTTCAAGAGTTTGGATTGAAATTAAAGGAATTTTCTGGAGTTGGCATACTGTACTTTTTTTTTTTTTTTTTTTTTTTTTTTTTTTTGCATATAAGTCCATTTCTAATTTTCAAATTAAAGTTCAATGACATTTGATGTGTGCGTAAAGGAATGGTTTGATGTGTGCATTTTATTCCTATTTTTATTATTTTGAATAAATGGATGCATTTTGTGACACCCCAAAAATCCACACTCCAATCCATGAATTAATTTATAATTAATTCTATTTCTTTTGAGGAATTGATTCCTAAATCCTGATTTTTGATACTCAAGGACTAGTATTTGACTAGTCAATCTTTAAGTTGTGTTGTACCTTGTGCTTTGGAGAGAAGTTCCCTTGTTCCTTACACTTTTCCAAGAGTTAGTAAGGGTATCCTTTGTCTTTTCACCATGAGCTAGTTTTTGTAACCTAAACCTAGAAGCCTTCTTCATTTCATCCCTTTCATTCCTAGAAAATATCTCATCATTCTCTCTAGAATAGAAGAATAGCTTGTTCTTCAAGCCAAGTGAGACCTTTCTCAAGATTCCAAGTTTTCTTCCAAGATTCAATCTTTTCCTCTATTTGGGCATCTAGAAGGGTAAGATCTAAGCTTGTATAGTCTTTTTGGTTCCATCTTAGTTGTCTTTTGTTAAAGGTTGGATTTTTATGATCTTTTGTTGATCTGAAGGGGTTTGGCTAGTGAGCTTAGTTGAGAGCTTGTTGTGGTGTAAGAGAAGTCTTTTGGTCTTCAAGAGGGTAACCATGCTCTACAAAACCTATTTTGCTTACCTATATATGATTTTCTTGGCTTCTACTGCTCTTTGATATGAAATGTGAGAGTTTATGCATTTATCTTGTGATATTGCATATCTAGAGCTTGTGTTTAAGGTTCCTTTGTGCCATTGCTTGGCATTTTCCATTGGTTCAAGTCATTTTTTGTTTTGGTGAGATTTTCCATGTTTTGACTTGAATTTGTGTTTGGAGAGGAAAATCCCCGAAAGGATTTGTTGTGATGCAGGGATGTACCGCGGGGCGGAACGGCGGGCGGCGGGCCCACCCGCGGGCCTATCCCGCGGGGGACATGTGCCTTTGTGGGTAGTGTACCCGCGGGCGCGGACCACGGGTGGGCACTACCCATGGTCACCCGCGGGGAACACAGTGGTGTTGTGATGGGATTTGTTCCCCGTGATTCATTTGTCTCGGTCTTTGATCTTTTTGCCTCCCTTTGTTCTTTTGTGTGGAACTATTTGAGCGTCTTCTTGGGATGTTTCGTAGTCTAGAGCTATATGGTAGGTATCCATGTAGGATCTTTGGGGTGTCTTGATTCGTGCTAGTGTTCAACATTGTGTTTCGTTTGAACCAAGAGGTGTCTTGTGTGTTCCTCGGAACTATCTTGAGTTTCCCGTTGTTAAAGCATTGCTAGTTCGTTGTCTTTGTACTAGCGTGTGTGTCGTTCGTACCTTTCCGTTTGGTTGATGATACTTGCCGTTATTCATCGTTGTTGTTGTTGGGGCTGTGACCGTCCTTGATCGAGTGTGTTTCATACCTTCTTTGCAATCCGTTGATTGATTCGTGGTGAGAGTGGTGCGTGTGTGGCTCTACCTGGATTGCACGATTAGTGGTATGGACACTAGTCACCAAGGTATTGCAGCGGTCCTCGTGTGGTGGCCGTGACGTGATTATGGAGTTGTGTTTCTTCGAGAAAGATTCACTGATTGGGGGATAACATTGTTTATACGGGCCATGTGTTTCCGTGATTGGTGGGTTTCGTGGTCGTTATGGGGGACGACGTCCCGGCGGAATAAGGGTTGGACTTGGCTGTTACAGGGGATTTCTGGAGTAATGGTTGGCTTTGAAGGTACAAGGTTGGGGGGTAGCCATAAGGTTGGAACAGGGGCATAAGGAAGGCATACAAACTCGCGATGGGTGATGTTGCGAGGGCTTTTGAAGCCGGTGTTTGTGTGATCTTCTCTCGTGACGTGTGTAGTCACGGATCTTGTGGTGTTTTGGCATGTGTTGCCGTTGGGTGAGTCCTTATCTTTGTGTCTGGTTGACCTTTGTGGTTGGGATGTTTTCCCGATGTTATCCTTGTGAGTGATGAGTTCTCGTGTTGTCTTGTTGTGATCTGGTTTTTAAACTATATATATATGTATTCCGTTTCGAAAATGGTTTTTATAATCTATATCTACTATTTTATGATACTTAAACGGTATTGGTGGGTTACCAGCATTATTCGCTGACCGGGCGTCGCCCCGATGTTATCTTTGTATCTTTCAGGTGATGAGTAGTCGAGCGCGAAGTCTAGAGCCTGGTAGTTTAGCTCCTGTATCTTTTGGACTCTGTTGTTGAGGCCTGTGTGCCAATGGTCTTAGACAGTTTGTAGTTGATGTTTTGGGATAGTATCATACACTTGCCAGATTTGTTGCCTTAGCGTTACCTAGTGTGGTATACGTGCATAACACCCCTGGTTTGGATTTTCTTATTATCCAGTTTCCGTTTATCTTCCGATGGTTGCTAGTTTGTTGTTAATTTGCATGTGTTAAGACTTGTTTTAGTCTTATTTTTGGGGGGGGGGGTGGTTACACATTTGCTGGGATTTATGTTGGCACATGTTTAGTAAGTGGCATTTGTAGTGTGAATCCAAGAATTGGTTAGTTGCAAGGTTGTGGTATAAAGTAATGAGTTTTTTGTGTGCATGCTTGTGAATAAATGGGCTGCATGTGCTAGGATTTATGTGTGCATAGTTTTTTGAGCTGCAATTGTAGTTTAAATTTAGAAACCACTGTTAGTTGCAAGGTTGTGTTATAAATAATGGATTTGATGTTTGCGATGGTTGTGAATAAGTGGATGCACTTGCTGGTATTTATGTGTGGGCAGTTTTTAGTAAGTGGCATATGTAATTTGAATTCAAGATTTGGGTAGTTGCAAGTTTGTGTTTTGAAGTAATGGGGGTTTTGTTTGCATGCTGTGGATAAATAGGTGCATTTGCTGTGATGTTTGTGCGCACAATGTTGTTAAATGGCATTTGTAAGTTCAATTCTAGAATCGGTTAATTGTGTGGTGTGTTATAAAGTAATGAATTTGCTCTGTGCATACTTGTGAATAAATGGGCATCTATTCGGTTCATGTTCTACGTTTTTCAATGTGAACTAGGTTCTTTGCGGGTTGTCATATATGGTGTGTCATTTTGTTTGTGATTTTACTCAGCTGTGTGCACTTTTGCGTGCAAATGTGTGCATAGTCATTAGTTTGATGTCATTTTTGTTTTCTTGGTTTTTGGTTGCCTCATGTGCTTGTCCGTGTTGCGTTATTTGTGCAGCTAAAAAACCCAAGCGCGCTCAGTCAAATGTGAATCCTTCGGGAATATCTGAGGATAATAGTGACTTTGTGTCGCCGCCTAGGCCAATCCACCCTAGCATAGAGCAAGAGCCTCGGCAGGAGAATGCCCCTGATCATGTCTCACTCCTGGGGAGGATGATATGTATCCTACAACAAAGATGATGGCGAAGTCTGTGGTATTAGTTAATGCCCTGAAAAGACATGGGCACCTTTTGGGTTTTTACTCAACTACCATTGTTACTGTTTATGGGTGTCTAAGCCACGATTTAGTTTTGTTGATTCTTATTCTTTTTGCTTAAGTACGGGTTGCACACGTTGTACCCTCATGGGTCCCTTTTGACATTTGTTTCTTCACAGCTGGTTGTGTGTTTATTACTGACAAATTTATGGTATTAATTGGTTATCGTTTAATGCACAGTTTATAATTTGGTGCTCACAACCCTACACTTCTAAACTAATTCCGTTTCTTTTAGGTAACAGTAGTTTCTAATGTTGGTTGGAGGGATCGTCTGCACAGTGGCGTACCTCTGTGAGCACGTGCGTTACAATTAGAAGAAAACTACCAACGTTAGTAGATAAATTCCACAAGAGATAGTAGTTGAATATTATCATACCCGCTTAGTTCTTGGACATTGGCTTGAATTATGTGCGGTGCACAACTAACTAATTATCAAGCATGGGTAAAAACTTAAAAAATTTAAACTCAAGTAAAAAAGTTTACTATTAGCTTACAGGATTTACTAGTTCTAAATGTGTGTACATGATGGCTGTGCTCAATGTTCAATGTTTCAAATAAATAAATTAGTTTCCATGGATAAATTTAAAATCAGCATAGTTTAATTTTATTGTATGCGGTTATTATTGTAAATATGAGGGTCCACATTAGCGTTAAATACTATGTGTTCAAAATTGAATACATTTCAAACATTGGTAAAAACTAAATAAATTTTCACACTAATGAGTAGTGCCTTATAACTTGTAGGGCTTAGTAATAACCGTGTGTGCACGATGGTGGTAGACAGTGTGCGTAGGTGAACGAATAACTAGTGACTACAACCATATATAGTGCGCCCTGTGTGCATGTAAGTGTATAATATATATATATATACTAATATATATATATATATATATATATATATATATATATATATATATATATATATATATTATATATATAATATATATATATAGAATAAATTCCCGTGCAGGCAGACACTTTCCGTTTTGCGGCGGTGCGGCGGTTACAGAATACGACCAACAATGTAATATCAACATGCCACCAATCGTTCTTAATAAAAACACACCCCAAGAAATGTAATAAACATCACAAAATACACCACAAACTCACAAAATACACCACAGACTCACCAATAATCACCACCACCCCAATGTGTATTTCGAACAGTGTATGGTGTTTTTACTCACACCTAATGGTGTGTGTTTGGTGATGCAGGGCTCTGTTTACTCTGTTTTGTGTGGTGTATTCCTAACGTTGATGGTGCATATTTGTTGGAACTATTGGTGTTGCCGCACCGCGCCACCTGCCGCACCTGAACCGCCCTGTAAATATGATACTATTATATAAAGTTATATATTATATATATATATATATGATATATAGTATATATATTATATATATATATTTATATATAATTATATATATATATATAGGAGCGTCACATGTGCGGATGTTGTTAGGTGCTGGTCATATGGTCAATTATAGACCATAGATTAGATAGATTAATGATTCATATTAATCAAGATTTTTTCCAGTATTTTCGCGCACATTTCTCCTACCCAGAGAACTGTAAGGGTAAACTTGTCATAAAACACCGGAATAGGGAAAATCACATTTGTTGTGTGTTTTATTACACTATTGGTGCATGTTGTCAACACTGTTGGTGTATTCTGGAACCGACCACTATAAATGGCCATGTAATTACCATAACACGGGAATACACCATTGGTGTGTTTCACTGTGGTGTGTTTATTACACTATTGGTGTATGTTGTCAACACTGTTGGTGTATTCTGGAAACGCCCGCTATAAATGGTCACTGTAATTACCATAACACCCCCACTTACAAAACGCGCGAAAATTTCTCAGAATTACCACTGCCTTTAGATTAAACTGATTCAACGACCCAGATACGACCACACGACCAACCCCCTAATGACATGACCACATATGGAGCGTTTTTCTATATTATATATAATATATATATATATATATATATATATATATATAAATATATATATATAATTATATATATATATATATATATATATATATATTATAGTATATAGGAGAACTTCATATATAGGTAATTGAATGTCGAATTTGTTTATTTAAATATGTAACTTAAAGTATATGAATGCCAAGACAATATAAGAAATTCATTATATTTTTTGATTGTCCTAAAATAAATGTTAGCAATTTGTAAAAAAAATAAAAAATACTTTGTTCTTAAAATGATAAGTCTTAAATAAATACTACTCTTGGGTTTTAAATTTTTTAAAGTATTTCTTAATTCACTTTTTGGAGTAAACATATGCATTGTTTTCATCTTCACTATTTGTCCTCTTTCTTTTTGTTGGTAGTGTGTTATTTGCAATTGAGTTACTGTTGGTAGCATAAATGACAGCGTCATGCAATAAGATTATGGTGTAGGAAGTTGTTGATTTTCCTTATTATGTATATGACTAGGATCTTAGTTGTACTATGAACTCTTGATCTTGCAAGCTCATGTTGATATTTTGCCGTGGTAGTCTGTTTCCCTACATGTTTTATGTGGAAGTATTGAATAAAATATTAATATTTATTATATTTGTGTAAGGTTTATGAGTAGTGTATCTTGTTCTATTTTCATAATTTGTTACTTGATAGTAACAACAATAACTTTGCCGGTGTCCGAAACTGATGCTGCAACGTGTCTAGTTTCATCAATGATTTTCACATACATTTTTTAAATAGTGACTACATCCTATATACCAAGTATTTTTGTTGTGAATGTTGATGTTGATTTTCCTTGTAATCTAAGCAGGTTGGGTCTAGAAAATGAAATGAATTGTAAATTTATATTAGTTCTATTATATTTAATGGATACACAATAAGTATTTTACATACAGGATAAATGAA
>VALG01004799.1:0-10621 GCA_009835305.1 Ipomoea purpurea | reverse complement strand
ACCGTGGACGCCTTGCCTAAATAACGAAGTGTTTCCTAATAGTCCTATTAGGAATTAAAGAATGTGAACCTTTTAACCATTCCGTTATTATATACTAGGGAATCCCTATGACCATAGTTATCGTATTAGGAATAAAAGAAGTAGCCTCTTACTATTTAGATTATGATTAGGAATCCGCTTTAATTAATATGACAATGAGACCATGGACCCTCTAGTCCTATAAGGATAGAATTAGTAAACCCATACCATTCAGGCCTAATTAGGAGTCTTAAATATATAAATAGGGAACTTAGAGGCACCTAGAATTCCACCCACAATAATCTCTCACCACCAAAGAGTTCCAAGAATTCCCTAGGAGAAATCAAAAATCAAGAAAGCTTAAAGAAAGATCCTTCATAGCCCAAGAATTAATTAAGGCTAAGAGGTAACCCATGTCTCAACAAAACCTATTTTCATAGCTATGATTTCCCCTTAGGTTCTCCCCATATTAATTGTGAATGGCGATTTTGATGTTATTATTGATGTTGATGATAATGATCCATGAGGAATCTTGATGATGTTCTTGATATTGGGATTCTTGATAATTATATGGTGTTCTTAATGATTAATTTGGATTGATGATTATGGTGTTGTTCTTGATGATTATGATGGTTTTTGATGATTAATTGGTATCCTTGATGATTATGTATTGTTTCTTACCGAATCTTGCAATTAGAAGACGAATCGTATCTTGTTGATATAAAAGTGATTAGAACCCTAGTGTATGTATGAATGATTCTTGGGATATCGGGGGGGGAATCGCATGTTTGGGTGTTATTATGTTTAGAAAAGCATGATAGGTTAATTCGTTCGTTCTCTATTTGATCGTTAATTGTCTACGTGTTGCCGTTAATGTGTTGTAAAGTGTCTAAGCATGGTTTCCGGGTTCCAACGGTTCCGGGGCGAAAAGTGATGAAAAGAGTCAGTGGGGGTAGGTGGGGGTAACCCGCCACCTACCCGCGGCATTTCGGCATTTCCGCAGCGGGCAGCGGCGGCGGGCAACCGCCCGCCGGCACCCGCTGCCCAAGAACAGTGTTGCAGCCGGCGGTGGACCCCACCCCACCGGCTACCCGCTGGGAATTTCCCCCCCATCGGACCCGGCTTCCCGTTTAATGTTCCCCGATCCCCCGTGGTGTCCCAACCGGACCGCGTTTGTCGTGCTATGTCTAGTTTGATGTTTTCGGGACTTCGTAGGTTATGAGTCATTATATTGCATGCTAGTTGAATGGGTATCCCGCGTTGACCTAGGTGGAAGGAATAATGAAACCCTTAGGACTATTTCTTTAGTATGTGATGGATACACGCATAGGATTTGTTATACGTTTTATCCCCCTTCCCAACGTGTAATGTGGGTTGTATGTGCTGCTATTGTGATATGTGTGTGTGTTGCCGCAATTCGGTCATCGGATTGGTTATCCTGAGTGCGGTTCAAGAAGCCGGCTATAGTCGATGGGATTTCTGGCTGCAGTCGGATGAACTGTATCCTGGGATGCGGTCCAGAAGCTGGTTGTAGTCCAGATGTTTTTTGATGGGAATTCCGCTGCAATCAGATGACATTTTTCCCGGCTGCGTTCGGAGCTGGCTGTAGTCAGGATGGGAATTCCTGGCTACCAGTCAGATGACACACTCTCTTGGGCTTGTCGGTTCCACGTGGTTGGTTGTCTGATCAATGACATTATGATGAGCTCGGGATTCAATCTGGTTTGTTGCGATGATCTCCCCCCGTGTTACGATACGGGTATGGTGCTGTGGGGCCGGTCAAGAGCTTATATGCGCTGACCCGCATGTATGGGCATGCGAGGGGTCCTGTGCGCCAACAAATGTGGTGTTAGATGTGTGATATGACGAGTTGGGATTATGAGTCTTGGGATGTGACTGGGGTTCATATTGGAATTGTCTGTGATGGGTTATGATACTGCTTATCTTCGTCTGATTTGCTGCCTATTGCGAACCGCTTATGATTGTTAATAAGACTGTTGGCTTGTGTCTGGCCATCTATCGAGTCACCCCGTTTTTAAAGCTAGAGTTCGTAGGATAATCTTAATGCTGCAAAAGTTTTCCGTATATCTATATATAGTGCTATATGTATTTGTATTTTTAACCCGCGTTGCGAGTGGGTTACCTAGCCATCCTCGGTGCACAGATATATTTGGCTTTCAGGCACAGAAGATTTATCACTGGAGCGCATAGAACTTGGAATGTAGAAGTAGATAGCTTTCCTTTTGGCCTGCGTGCCACGTTTATGTATTTACTCTTCGAGGATATTAGTTAGTTAGCCTGTGCACTTGTGTTCTCTAGCCCAGATGTGGCATCTCGAGGTCGTATGGGTCTAGCCTTGGGTCGGGAACAGCGGTCGGGAGGTAGTCAGGACTAGCTCGAGATCTTCGCCCTCGAGCGCATCCCTCATGTTTTTCTCGGTTCTCTCCCTCATATCCCGTTGGCCGCATTTGTACGCCCATTGACCGAACGACCAGAATAGCTCATCCGCAACTACATTCTTCCGCATTTGCCGGATGAACTCCATGACGGGCACGACCACGCAGAAGAAGTGGCTGATCGCCTCGTTCAGGTCCTCCGTCCGAGCCTCGAGCTCAGGACTTTTTCCTTCTCCTTCTGCATCGCCTTCGACAAGGCACTCCGATCGGCCAAGGCTTTTTTCAGCGCCTCCTCCGACTTCTTCAGGTCGGCGGACATATCCTCCAGCTCCTTAAATCATCGGTTGGCGACCTTCTTGAGCCTTGCAGCCTCAGTGGCCAACAACGCCTGACCATGAAGGGCCGCCCCGATCTGCGATGCCTGCAAAACCAACGCATTAGCCCGATTGAGGGAACTTTACCATAAAAAATGGAAAGAAGAAGAAGATCATACCTCAGCGAGCTCCCCGACCGCGTTCAGCCAGCTGGGTCGCGCTCAGCTTAGTCAAATCCATCTCGACCGGCGCCAGATTGCCGATCCGAGACAGAATGGAAGCATCGGCCATGACCGACCCGACCGCAAGGCCGGGCTTTTTTCCCTCCTCTGCCTTTGCTCGGGCCGTCTCCTCGGCCGTTTTCTCCACCGCCTGCCCCTTCGTCTTGCTAGTCACTCGGGTGACCAGCGTATCTAAGGTATCTAAGATCCTCCTTCGTCCGTGGTGAACGTAGTGACGGATCCCAGGGGTCGAGCGACCAGGATAGAATCCCCTCCGGACGACCCAACGGTCGTCATCTTCTTCTTCCCCAATGAAATCTTCGTTCGGGGAGGAGATTTTGGGGCTGCGGAGCTGAAGCGTTTGGGCGCCATATCTGCAAAAACGAACAAGTCGTTAGATCGAGAATGGTGCTCGTTCGGGAGTTAGGATCGGGAGAATTAGTTAGGGTTAGACCTTTCTTCTTCCGTTTACCCCGAGCAGGAGCATCTACCACCACCACGCCCATCGGTACGGGTTTGTATTTCTCACTCATGGTGTACACTGGGGCCGGTAGCTGGGCCGCCTCGAGGCTCTCCGCCGACCGGAATATCTTGTATTCATGGATCTCACTCGAGATCCTGATCACAGCGTCACGGAGAGTCGGGGTCTCGACCGGAATAACTGTTTCTGGAAACGTGCGCTCCATACCCAATCAACCGGGAGAATCCAAGGGTCATAGTTAACCGAGAAAATCCTCCTGTTCCATCCCTTATTATTCCCGGCAGGCCTGCGATCGAGCACCTTCCTTCTCGGGATTGTATCATCAGGAATCCACCTCTATAGTTGCCCGGGAAGGTTTTTACTTGATAGATGAAGTTGAAGAGCTCCATCGTACAAGCCACCTGATGCCGACCGCAAATTTGAGGGAAACATGCTATGATGCGGTGCGAGTTCGGGTATATTTGGGCTGGCATAACCTGATAATAGCCTAGAAAAGCGGTCAAATGGCGGGGAACGGGAAGACGATCGGGGCCATTAGGGAGTCGTAATGCATCCCGATCCATTTGCCCTGGTGACGATCGATAACGTTCCCGAGCCGCCGGCTGGTGTCGAACTCTACCCGACCGTTTAGCCTTTCCGCGATCCGTGTTGCTTCTCCCTTGGTCAGCTCACTCATCTGTTGAGCGACACTCTCGCTGTTCAAATACTCGAACCCGTCATCTACTTTAGTCGACGGTTCGGCTGTTTCTTCCTCGACCGGCTCATCTCCTCCCGCCTGATCATCCTTTGGAGGGGAAATCTCCGGGTGATCCCCTATCACCTGGGTCGGCGTTTCCCTAACGCCCTCGCTCGGGAGATCTCGTCTACTCGTGGTGGTTTCCTCGCTATCGCTACCCGAGTTTCCGGAATCGCTCGATCCCGATCCCGATGATCCGCTCGAGCTGGACGATTCCTGCTGCACGGGGGCTCGCTCGAGAGCCTTCCCTGGTCGTTGAACGACCTCCGGAGAATAAGACATGATTTCTATCTCCTCGTCGCTGATTTGCTAGACCTCGTGATCGTAGTCCACAACTGATGCGTTTTGACTATCTGAGTCTGACATTCTAACTACCTAAAGGTCGGTTGGGATTAGTAAGGGGCTCGGGGAGTTAGGTCGAGGTAACCTAGGACCTATGCTACTAATGCTAAAACATAAAGCAATATACAAAAGCTAAGGATGACTAGACTTACTGGTTGAAGACACTTGAAGCTGACAAAAGCTTGAAGTTTGGTTTGCTTGATTGCTCTGCTGAACTGCTGCTCGGGACTCTCTGAGGGTACCGATCGCTTCAGTAGATTGGAGAAAGTTCAAATGAAGTCCTCAGAGGCCTATTTATAGGAGGGCGTTTGGGCGGGAAACCAATCAGCACGCGTGACACGACCGCTCCTGACTTCGAGGTGACCATTGCGGTCTCAGAGGCTAGAAGTCGTCGACACGTGGCGAGAGGGAATGACAGTTGTCCGATCGGTTTGGCGGCGGACCTTTTGGGTTTCTCCATCCCGCCCCATTTTTTCCGAACGGTTAAAAAGGCACGGGCTGGGGGGCTCTTGGTAGGGAATACCCGACCGACATGCCTTCATTCTCTTTCTTGTTATATTTGCAGGTTACATGTCGGATTTTTTAGAAGAACTCGGTCGGTACCCGACCGTCATTGCCCGACCGATAGTGTCAACCACCCGAGCGGTAGCCCTTAGGCCGAGAGTGCTGAGCAAAGACACATGGCAACACTAGACGTTGACAGGCAGGGCACCCGGAGGATGACACGTGTTAGCTACGTGGGAAGCATTGCCGACGGCCGAACTGTGTCTCCGGCCTCCGCGGCTATAATACCCCGATAATTCTACCCAAGTCTACGATCATAGGATCAACCATTACAAATGTATTTTCAAAGACAAGGAGATACTTTCTTTCATGACAATGCAGGTGCGTTCTCCAAGAAGAATTCGCTTCGCAAAAACAAAGAAATAACGTTGGAACCTGTCCCCACAAAACAAACTCCCAGGCGTTGACAGCAACAAGAGGAAGACTAATGAGCCTGGCTCCAGTGGGAGCACATATCGAGGTATTGAAATCAAAATTCGATGGAGTAAGAAGAATGTCAAGAATGTTTTCCACGTGCAAAAGGGGGCACTACAAGACGAGTGTTAGGCAAGCTCAGAAGGATGTGGTCAATAGGCATAAATCCTGAGACATTATATTGCTTCAGGGTTGTGTTTGTGATTACCATTCGATGGAGGCGAAGTTTTATTAGTGAAGCAAGCAACAACTTGATGAAGGCCAGAAAAAGTCTAGGACTTATGTTTTGGCTCATGTGACTCCGGAACAACATGTTGGAACATACGACTTTCACCGAAGAGAATGGTTGCATGAATATTGACCTGTCTCCTGGAGGATCCGTCTTCATGAACGATGATCAAATGCCTTAGATGATTGCTGCCATTTGTACGTATTCAAACTAAAAATGTTGATGGTACGGGTTCGTACTATCCAGGAGGTACGAACACGTGAAAGTGCCTGAAAGATAAATATCTATGTCTTTTAGGACAATAGATAGGCCGTGAATGTAAGATTTCACAATTCAGGATGGGTATCCATCAAAGAAACAAGGGCGCGCCCATTGTATGAAGCGGAAAAGATAACAGCCAAATCTATACAATGCTTAAAGAGAAACCACAACTACAAGGAGAAGCAGTTGTTGCATCAGACAACTATAGAGGAATCAACGATCAAGTGAGCATCAAAAACTTTGCCACATGTCGAAACGATGGTCTAAGATTCTTGCTGATCAACAATTCTTCTTCCAGGGCTAAAGAAGTTTCATTACTTTTTTGTGAGCATTGTGTTAACAAGTAAGCAGCATAGATTGAAGTTCGAGAGCTCCAAAGCAAGAAAGTAAAGCTATCTTGAGTTGATCCACCCGATGTTTTGGCAAGCACCAGTTGATATCCCATAGGAGGTGCCAACAAATATTTTGTATCTTTCATTAGACGACTACTCCAGGAGATGTGGGTGTATCCAATCCAAGCGGAAAGCGAGATGTATTTGAAGTTTCAAAATCTTCAAGCGTGTGTTGGAAACTTGACATCCGAGAAAAAGGATCAAAGTGCTTAAGGTCGGATAATTGTTAACACCAGATTTTTAAGACTTTTTAAAGCTTATAATAAAGTAGAATCTTATTAAAATCCCCAGAATATAATACAAAGTGTTGGGTGCTATGCCACACCTGGCTAGAAACCCAGATGCACAGCTAATCTAACTAATATCCTAAAAATAATGTACAATACATTGGCACGCAGGCCAAAAAGGAAAGCTATCTACTTCTACTCCAAGTTCTATCGCGCTCCGGTGACTAATTCCTCTGTGCCTGAAAGCCAAATATATCTGTTCAAAGCGAGAGATGCGGTTAACCCACTCCAACGCGTTGAAATAAATACATATAGCAATTATATATAGATATACGAAAAACCGTTTTAGCATGAAGATATAACCTACGAACTCTAGCTTTAAAACCGGGAATGACTTCGATAGATAAGGCCAGAACAAGCAACAGTATATATATGCAGTTCATAATTAGATAAGGCAATAAGTAAGCATACAAAGTCATATCCAACATAAGCAATCCCCAATACAATTCCCATAGTCACATTCAGATATCATAACACAACTCATCCATAACACAACACCCCCCCCCCCCCCCCCCCCCCCTTATCACACTTTGTTTTTCGCCACAGTACCAATCTCAGCTGATACATTCATTTCAGCTTCATATATCCTCTTGATCACGGTTGCCCCCATCACGGCGCGGTTGCCCCTATCTCAACACTTATTTGCTGATCTCAGAGCTGCCTGAATGAACCGCAGGCGTGGAGGAGTGAGTGGTGATGCGGACAAACAGATGGACCGCAGCCAGTGAGAAGTGGTCATGGCTGAGCCGCAGCGAAGTGATGAGAGCGGACAGGTTGCAGTGATGAGGGAGAGCGTGATCGCAGACCAAACGGGAGGTGGAGCCGCGAGGCGCCAAGAGGTATCGAAGTGCTGATCGTAGCCGAGCGTGTTTGACTAAGCCGGAAGCTCGAGGATAGACCAAGCTTATTTGCAACCGAATTGGGGTAACACACACACATAACACGAATAGCTAGAGCAGCGGAGTGCGAGAGCGCGAGCACTTACACATTGGAGAGGCGGAGTGAGAAGTGTGGGTGAACAGAAGACCTATGCGTGATCCAGGGTCGCGATGTGTAAGAAGTGAGTGCGCGTGAAGTTGCGAGGAGTACTCCTGACCTGAGGTGCAGACGAAGTACCAATTCAACTAGCATGCATAGAATGACTCATAAAACCTACGAACAGTACGGAAACATCAAACTAGACATAGCACGATAAACGGAGTCCGTTGGGACACCACGGGGGTCTTGGGGGAATCAAACGGGGAAGCCGGGGTCACCCGGGTGAGGTGAAAATTCATGCTGGTAGCCGGTGGTGCGGGTCCACCCGCCGGCTTCACTGTCCGGGCAGCGAGGTGCCCGGCGGGCAGCTGCCGGCGGCCGCCCGCTGCCCGCTGCCGGAACTGCCGAAGTGCCGCGGGTAGGTGGCGGTATCCCTACCCCCACCTTACCCCACTGACTCTTTTCATCACTTTATCGCCCCCCTCAGGCGTGGGATGACTCCGTTTGTGAACCCCGAGATGTACTAGGTAGAGACACCCACGTCACAACGCAATACTTAAGAAACGAGAACCCCACCACGTTGACCCTAATTTAGTCGGAAATCCAAAATAGTGAGAAAAAACCCGGAACCGGATTAATCGAACCTATACCAATGGACTTTTCCGTAGACAATATATATAAACAAAAAATATGGCTCGAGTATTTTAAACACATCGATTAGAATCACAAAAAAACATCAAAAAGCGAATGACACTACGCTCCCAACACTTAGGGTTATGTAAATATCAACCTTTAATAAAATAACAACAAGAATACTGGATTGGTTAAACTCATCATAAATACTTAAAATATTTCGGTTTAAGAACAAACTACATAATCCTAAAATCAAAGGAATATTAAATATATAAACAAGAAACAATCCATTAATTGTAAACCCAATGGGTGGTGTTTGAAACACATAACAACATATCTAATGAAAAAAAGCAATGCTCCAAACGATACAGAAAATCCAACAGCACTTGCCCGGACAATAATAATGGGATGGGAACAGGAGAGGATTTTCTACGGCTTTAACTAATGACCCTTGGGATTCTCCCGGTTAGATTGGGTATTGGAGCGCACGTTTACCAGAAACAAGTCTTCATTCTGGTTCGGATGACCCCGACTCTCCGTGGACGGCTGTGATCAGGAATCTCGAGTTGACAGATCATGAATACAAGATATTCCGGTCAAACGGCGGATTAGAGCCTCGAGGCGGGCCCAGCTACCCGGCCCAGGTGTACACCAATGATAGTGAGAAATAACAAACCCGTAACCGAAATGGGCGTATGCGTAGTGTGGGGTAGATGCTCCTGGCTCGGGTTAAACGGAAGAAGATAAGGTAACTAACCCTAACTAATTCTCCCGATTCCTAACTCCACCGAACGAGCACCTATTTCTTCGATCTAACCGACATTGTCTCGTTTTGCAGATATGGCGCCCAAACGCCTTCCAGCTCCGCAAGCCCCAAAATTCTCCTCCCGATACGAAGAATTTTCATGGGGAAGAACGAATAAGATGACGAACCGTAAACAAATGGGTTCGTCCGTGATAGGCGGATTCATATCACTGTAATCGCTCGACCCCTGGGATCCGTCACTACTTATATCACCAACGGAACGAATAGGAAGGTATCTTAAGATATACCTATTAGAATCGCTGGGTCACAAACCGAGTGTGACTAGCAAGACGAAAACAACAAATAGGGGCATTAGCGGTGGAGAAAACGGGCCGATGGAGACTGCCCCCGGAGCAAAGGCAACGAGAGGGAAAAAAGCCCGGCCCTTTAGCGGACGGGTTCAGGTCAATAAGGTCCGGATAATGCTTCCATTTCATTGTCTCGGATCAGACAAATCTGGCAGCCACAAACAAAGTCGAGAATGCGATTATGACATACTAAGATCTGGAGCGCGACCCAGCTGGGCTGAACGGCCTCAGGTCAGGATGAGGCAATCAGCTGAGGTCATGGATCTTCATTACTATCTTCCAATTAAATATTAACCAATGGTAAAGTTTCCCATCAATGCGGAAGACTAATGCGTTGGTTTTGACACGGAACATCGGCAGATCGGGGGCGACCCTTCAAATAAATGTCAAGGACGTTGATATAGGCCACATGAGGCTTAGGCAAAGAGCTCAAAGCATAAGGTCGAATGCCAAACCGATGAATGTTAAGGAGCTGAAGTAGGATTATGTCCGGACACGACCTGAAGAAAAAAAGTAACAGGAGGAGCGCTTGAAAGAAAGACACTTATAAATTAGGCCCGATCGGACACAGTGCTCTGATCGAAGCTGATAGAACAGAAGGAGAAGGAAAAAGTCAGCTGAGCCGAGAGCAATTCGATCTGGAGGACAAAAAAAAAACTTCGAACGAGGCGATCAGCCACTTCTTCAACGACCAAAGTGGTCGTGCTCCGTCATTGATTGATTCAGCCGGTCAACCATTGCGTGGAAAGCAATGTAGTTTAGCTGATGAGCATAATATAACTGGATCGTAAATTCAGGATTCAATGGGCAGCTAACCAAATGGCGGCCAAACGGGATTATGAGGGAAGAGAAACCGAGAAATAACAATCCGAGGGATGCGCTCGAGTGCAAAAGATCTCTTTGAAGCTAGTCACTGACTTAACCCTCAGCTCCGAACCGCTGATGTATCCCGACCAAAGGCTAAGAACCTATACAGACCTCGATGATGACCAACATCTGGCTACGTAGAACACAAGGTGCACATGGCTAGAACATAACTAACGTATCCGTCGAAGTTAGATAAATTACCATCAAATAAACTGTGCACGCAGGCCAAATAATGGAAAGCCCATTCTTACTCTTACTATTCCATAGTTCTAGTGCGATCCAGTTACTAAACTAACTTCTGTGCCATGAAAGCCACAATATAAATCATGGGTCAGCGGACATGAGAATAGACATATAGGATAATTTCAAATCTCT